>JAOWBW010001130.1:128126-177689 GCA_026119855.1 Campanula takesimana
AAAAAATTAACGAAAAGTTAGTTTATTCACCAAATTGCAACAAACTGACAAAACTCAAGTGACTGATTTGCAAAATTAAAATTTTAAATTGAGGATTGCAAAAGTAAAACAAACTCAAATTACCAATATGCAATTAGCCCTTAAAAAAAGTGATGAATGGAAGATAATAAATATCACTAAGTCAAAACAAGTAGAAACAACAGCCTAAAATTGTGGATTACTATTCAAAATTGTCAAACAGAAACTCCCAATCTCAACCAAGTAAATGAAGAGCCCTATAACCAACATTTTTATGAAGCCAAAAAACCACAAAAAGCAAGCAATTTTTTTTCTCAAGATGGAGAAGAAAACTAAGAAAGATGAGAGAGAAAGTAGGAGGGGCAAGAAGCAATAAAATAGAAACACCAAAACTTGTCAGAAAAAAATAAATACCAAAAAGAAAAAGAGAGAGAAAAAGAAAAAGGAAAGAGGAGAAGAAAGAAAGGAAAATTTTCTTTTAATATTGTCATCACCCCCCATCATCTAAGATCTCAATCTGACATAATCCAAAAGATCTTATTTTGCCCCCAAAATTCCAAAACCTTTCTTCTTATCCATCCCTTTGATCCAAGAACAAACTCTGTCACCATCAAATCTATATGGGTTTTTACAGCTAAGCTTGTTTTCTTGAATTGTGACACCCCATGGCCTTGGAAGGTCCACACAGATTGATAAAGTCAGGTTCAAGGTATCCATGTTCTCTGAACTCACATAATAACTGTTGAATTTTGTCTTTTGAGGAGACATTGAGGGTTTGTTAAATCTTTTACCCATACCCTGTTGGTTCTGTTATATATTTTGGAGTTTGGTTTCATATTAAATGGTGTCTAGGTCTTGTATTGTTGTGGGTATTATATAGTTTCAGGAATTGGGGCTGTGGGCTTTGAGTATAAGCAAAAACTGGAGTTGAGGCTGTTCTTGGGTCTCATTTTGATCTCAATTTGATGAATATATTGTTTGCTGGCTCTTTTGGATGATCTGTGTGTATGTAATTTGAGTTGTTTGAATTGGGGTTTCTTTGGACTTTTGTGAATTTTGGACTTTTTGATGAATATTTGGATGATTATTATGCAAGTATGCTGTCTAGTAATAATTACAAGAATATGGTTAAGCCTTGTTGGGAACCTCTGGGAGGGTTGATGATGGTTATGGGAATCGTCGGGGTGGAGATGGTTCCGAGGAGGACAGATGGTTTGATGTGGTATAAGGATTTGGCATCTCATGTAAATGGAGAATTTTCAATGGCTGTCATTCAAGCCAATAATCTAAGGAAGATCAAAGCCAAGTGAATCGGGGCCGTTAAGTTTGCTCAAATCGGGTCCTTATGGGACTTTTATTGGGGTCTATGACGGACATGGTGGACCGGAGACATCACGGTTCGTTAACGAGAATTTGTTCGGCAATCTTCAAAGTACGTCTCCTTCCTTTTTAATTGTTACTTCTTCAATTCGATGCCAATCGTGATCTTATTTTTACTAGTAAATTATTATGGACTGCCAAATTAGGTCTTTTGTGTAAAATCCCAATTCCAAGCTTGATTTTGGATTGGAAGAACGACTTTAATTTCATCATACATCGGGGGTAAGATGAACTTAGGGATTCATTCCAATACCAAATCCATTTTTTTGACACTTTAAGAACCTAGCCTAATATGTTTCATTCATCAACTAGTGTAATTGGTAATATCTAGAATAGTTACCAGAACTCGATAATCATTATGGTATTCATTCCAATTTCTTCTTCCCTTGATTCAGAATTGCAACGGAACATCAAGAAATGTCTGCAAATGTTATCAGAAGGCTTTCCTTGCTACCGAAGATGAATTTCTCTCTCTTGTGAGGGAATGTGGAGTACGAGTCCACAAATTGCGTCTGTGGGGGACATGTTGTTTGACAGGGGTGATATGCAACGGACTCCTATATGTAGCAAATGCAGGAGACTCGCGTGTCGTTTTAGGGAGAGCTGAGAGGGGCATTAGAGGAGTCTCGGCCATTCATTATCAACGGAGCACAATGCTAGTATTGAATCGGTTAGAGACGAGCTTCGCTCCTTGCACCCTGATGATTCAAAGATTGTTGTTCTAAAACATAATGTTTGGCGTGTCAAGGGTATCATTCAGGTAAAGTTCTCACTTTATAAATCTTTACTCCGTATTTGCTTACTTTCTAAATGTTTCATACGGAACTGGTTGTTCATAGGCTTCTCCCTTCTGCTTAAATTACCCTTGTGTTTGTGTGTGATGACATGAGACACTAGAATTCAGACAGAACGAGTGAAGGGGTGTATGAGGTGTGAAATGTCTCGACCGGAATAATTTCAAAAAAGAAAAATTAATGTACTTGGTCTGAAGTGTGTCCGATTTGGAATTGCTGAAAACACAGTTGGGTCTTCTTCTTGAGGGACTTGTGGAAATTAGTATGATATCTCATATATGATGATTATGTCAATGTTCGAAATGTGTTTATAGCTTGCTGTGTAGAATGCATTTAAGGGTCTAAGTACAACCATATCTCAGTATCATCCTTTTGTCGGAATGACCATAAAGTTGGACATTAAACTGGTTTAGGGAGTTTTGGTTGCACTTGAATTTATGTGGTATGTCTTGAGTATACATAGGAGGCTGCTCTGTTGGCAGCCTAGTGGTTGCAATAATGTTACAGAAGCTGTGGTAATTCTAATTACTACTCCATCCGTTGCAATAAAGGGTAATGTTCCCTAAACACACAAATTAAGAAAAAGGTTGAAAATTTACTTCTCCCTCTATCTCTAAATGAATGTCCAAATTTCAATTTAAGAGACATCTGAAAATTTCTTCATTTCATACTCCCTCTTTTTACATTGTTATTACGAAGGAACTTTGAGGAATAATTAAAGCAACTTAGTTATTCTAATGAAAATTAAAAAATTGTTATTGATTCACCATTATAAATACTATCAATACCAATTTTCAGATTAACATTAAGATAATTAAAAGTAGCCTTAATTATTGCTCAAAGTTCCTTCGTAGTAACAAGGAAAAAAGATGGACTATCTTTCCGGGACAGAGGGAGTACAATTTAGTGGCAAAGATTCATATATAATCATGTAATCATCTTTTCAAACATTTGGTTTTGCAAGTATAAAGAGACTAGTAAAAAAATTTTGGTAAAAAAACATTTAGGAACAAAGTTATATTCAAATAAGACATTCATTTTAGGACAAAAATTCTTTAAAATAGAACTACCCCTCAAAACCATAGGTACTTGCTCCAAAACTAGAATATAAAGTCAATTTGTTATTAAGGGAAAGAGAAATAATCTTTTCTGTTGGGACTGAGGAAGTAGAGTGTTCATCCTCCTTTTGACCTTTCATTTAAGATTTCAGTTTATTTAACGGCATTCTGTCCATTGCAGTACTGGTATATGGTTGTTTATACAAGTACCGCGGTCTATTGTTGTTCATTTTTGAATTGGGGCTCCCGAACATAAATCATTAGTAGAATCGTAAATGGAATTGATGATTTGAAACAAACTGTGAATAGATGATGGCTTTTATCCAAACCTAGGAGAATTTTTAGCAAAAACTATATATTGTTTAATTCTTGTGTAAAACAACCGTGAAATATGATTGAGTTGTCTACCCTTTTGACCATTGCTTTTTTAGCGCATGAAATATGTTATCACAATTTCTTAAATACTCCCTCTGTCCCAGAAAGTTAGTCCCTCTTTTTTCGTTGTTTTTACGAATGAACTTTGAGCAATAATTTAGGTTACTTTTAATGATCCTAATGAAAATTAACAACTTCTTATTGATACACCATTATAAATACTATCAATAGTAAATTTTTAATTGTCATTAAGATAATTAAAAGTAGCTTAAATTATTGTTCAAAATTCATTCGTGGTAACAACGAAAAAAGAGGGACTAACTTTCCGGGACAGAGGGATTATAAGTCAGATACCACTAACAGACTAGACTCTAATTTTGAGTAGAACTCTCAGGTTCTACCCCCTCGGTTGTGTTCTTGAAGTCCAATTCTATTTTGTTTGTTTCTCTTAAAAGTCTAATCTTGAAACTCATGTCTTCAACTCTACCCTCAACATGTCATATAACTAGCTTAGGTATGCTTAAACATTTTTGTAACTATTACCAACGTAAAGATACTATTGTTCATGAATCATTGTTTAATTTTTCAAAAGTGGATTTCTTGAATCATATGGATGGATTTTGTTTGGTTATTGAGAGTAGTAATATTAACAAGAAACGCTTAGGCATCAAACAGAGAATAAGAATTACCTTTAGGAAGAGTAGGTGGTATTTGTCACTTTAGGAGAGAGAAAGACATTTTGATACATAAACAAAAAAGAATAAGAAGCAGCACTACAGTAATATTTCATTGGGACGGGCTGGAACCACCAAATTATAAGTGTATTGTGATTCACTAGTTTTTGAAGTTTGGAACTGGTTAACTACCGATGCAACCTACTACCACCGTCCCAAAATGAATGTCCAACAGAAAAAAAAAAAAAAATTGCCCTTGATTAAGAGTAATTTTTGAGTTTTATATTTTCCTGAGTTTTAATGCTGTTATGCGCAGTAGTTGTTGATCCATATGGGAGATCAAATGTAAGTATCAAGTAGCCATTGAATAATACCCCCCCACATTAAGCAACATCAAGTGCTTTTATGGGTGCTCATAAATTAAAATTGTGATCAGCTTAAAAACAACCTCGAATTCTCGACGTTTCTTACCATTTTGTCCTTGCAGGTTTCAAGGTCGATTGGTGATGCCTACTTAAAGAAGCAGGAGTTCAACAGAGAACCTTTATTGGCAAAGTTCAGACTATCTGAACCTTTCTCAAAGCAAATCCTCAATCCAGAGCCATCAATATTTATACACAAACTGAACCCGAGAGATCAATTTCTCATATTTGCATCCGATGGTTTTGGGAGCATCTTGGCAATCAGGAAGCTGTCGACATTGTCAACAGTTACCCCCGTAATGTAAGCCCCAATCTCCCATTTCTTCAATTCTTTCTGATGTTTATGTTATTGGAAAAAAAGTTAACAAAAAATTGAACCGTTCTTGAAAAATCATCTGATCTGCTCCTAATCTTGACAGGAGAAGCTTGCGAATAGAAGACTTGTTAAAGCGGCCCTTCGAGTCGCTGCCAAGAAAAGAGAAATGAGATACTCGGACCTAAAGAAGATTGATCGAGGGGTGAGGAGACATTTCCATGATGACATTACCGTGGTAGTTGTCTTTCTCGACCCCCCTATGACAAATAGAAACTCTTCTCGTACTTCTCCTCTCTCAATAAAAGCACCCGGCCCTAAATAAGCACTAGTGGTCAAATTTATCGGTTGCACACCGGTAACTCTACACAATAAAATGGAGTTCAATATGATTTCCAAAGTGAAATCTGAATCAGTCGCGGGGTTTGATGGTTGGAGAATTTAGATAAAGCTTTTGTTTCTTCTTTCTACTGTTTTTTAGTAATGCACTATGCATACTAAAAACGGATAAAATGAATGAAAAATTGCTTATTAATATGCTACAAAACGGGTATTGAGTAGATTATGCTCAAGGAACTATTCTTGAAATATCCAGTCTTGCAGAGGGCTCAAGTATCCTTCATAAAAGGCGGACTCTTGGCCAGGGTCCTGAATATCTACTTTGTCAAAATCAGAAAACTTATTTTGTGGTACGCATTCTTGTGAACTACCAAGAGTAGGAAAAGAATGGACGTGTTTGTTTTTGTAGGATGTTAAGTTTATTCTATCTTTCTCGACTTTCTATTCGTTCATTTTTGTGGGGGTCACGAAATGTGAGTAGGCGATCTGAGGTTACTATCAATTGTGAGACTTGATTATTGTCTTCTCTTAAACTTTGTCTTTACTGTTTTTTTCTGCATCTTTAGCTCACTATGGAAGTTGTTCCTTTCCAGCATTTGCTTGTTTCTGATATTTGGTAAAATTTATATATATAAATGTTTACAGCAGACGCATTTAATTTGTTGAAACAACTGCGTTACTATTTTGATTCGATTTCTAAATGTTTTTGTCTTGGTTTAGGTTGGTTGGTTTTTTTTCTCGTTTTCTTGTTCAGAATGTTATACAGTATTTTTCCCAGTTGAGAAACTGGATGAAGAGTAGAGTTATTTTTGCGTACTGTAGTCTTCTTCCTACTGGAACTTCACCCGTAATGGCTGGCGAGATCACTCTGAATTTTTCGCTTTCTTGGATTTAGTTGTACTTGTAGTAACAAAAGTGGTACGCTTGCTCGTTCGTAGGAAGATTTTGTTCTTGACATAGATTTGACTCATGAAGGAGAGAGAGGTTTATAGTTAAGGATACTGAAAGCAGGAACCAGGGGAAGCAAGAATAGAAACCTTTATCTGCTCTACTCAGCCATTCCATACAAGATGAAGGAATTTGCTTTCCTTCTCATTTTTGACACTTTAACTTTTTTCAGAAAGACGGATTCATTTTGGGACGGTTTAAAAAAAAAAGTGTGAAATTTTGGAGTGGATGGAGTATATGACTTTTACACCGTCGAGACAGCGTGTGTTATAGTGATTGTTGTTAAAGTTCAAGAAAATGTTTTAGGTGATGCTCAGGTCTCGTTTGGTGCATGATGGCCATTAGATTTCCATTCTCATATACCAAACGAGGCCTTAAGAATTTTAGTATCGTTTCTAACGTTACTATCAAGTATAAATCAAGCTAGATTCATAAGTAGAGTGACTTAATTTCCAACGTCTATGGCTAATATTTTGCGTTGTCAAGAACATTCATGACAAGAAATATAAAAGAGATTCTAATTGTTTACATCTTCTAGTCTAAACAAAGAACTAGCTTCAGAATCTTTATTTACGGCAGGGTGGCGGACAAAAGCCCGAGCTTGATTTTCCTTCATTAACTATGTTTATCATGTATTGTCTCGGACCAATCGACAAAGGAGACTCTGACGTTGAAACCCAAACTCCTCTACGTTCTGTTCTTACTAAAATGACAATAACAACTACGAGCAGCAATTCTCCAAAACAAGAACGATGGCACGGACTGTTCTTACTGCCATATGTAGTTGCATAAAGAGCGGAAAGAAACAATAAAACGAAAATAAATGATCCCCCAATCAACTTACCTGTTCATTACATAAAAAAAGTAACAAGTTTATCCTCTATCACCCTCAGGTTTCAAAAAAAAACAAAAAAAAAAACAACAACACTATCAACATGTATCCGTCACCTCCTCCCGCTGCGAAGTTCAAACTCCAGCAGGACAGACAGACCCAGCAACCCATCTTAATCAGCAAGCACCTCTTATGTGTTAATTTATGTCAAAAAACCAACTGATAATTTCAAAATGCTAAAAAATATCTTGTAGCAGCATCTCATAATATCTTTTTTTTTTTTTTTTTTTTTTAAAAAAAAAAACGCCCTCTCTCATCACAATCAAGATCCAGTTGGAATTCACAAATCATATCTCACATTCCAAAAATAGAATCCTAACTGAGAGCAATTCCGTTCCTATCCTCCAGTTCTTACTTTTTTTCTTAAAAAAATAAAGTAGTCCATCACTTGAACCATGAGTCTTGGTGGCAAGCATGTACACATCATCTCTCACCTGAAAACTTCTATAAAGCCTGTACCTAAATGCGTAAAAAGTAACAAAGAGAATCCTCAAAGATAACTGAGCATTTCTATTTTCTTGGCACAAATGATACTAGTCCAAGAACCGATAAACATGAAATAGGTAAACATCAATTTCACTTCATTCCAGTAATGCCACCGAAATTCATGGACCAAGTGATGCTATACGCTAATTCTGTGAAAACAACCTTATGACTGCAGCTTTTCAACTGGACCCTAACTACGTAACATGGGGATTCTGCATTTCCCCAAAGAGAGTGGCTATATGTAATCTAACTTAAAGACAGTTTGCTGAAACGCAGTGTTTAATTTAAATGAGTACCATTTTTAAAAGTAAATTCCAACCAGATTCGAAATACGTTTAAACAGATTTCATGCTTAAAAGATATTCTTGCTAGGTCAGTTCAATAAGTTGCACTAAGAGGATGCTGCTGATTACTGGGTTTACTGGGTAAAGTTAAACTTACTGCACCTGAGACAAGTGAAAACATACTTAGCGCCAATCTAGGATGCGAAGAGCTAGCATTGAAGTAAACTATCGAAGCTGTTTGGGGGATCAACGAAACGAAAAGTATGGGTCCTGCAAAAAGACGAGTTAAAGTTAAAAGTGACTCATCTGTAATGTAGATAAATTCTGCAAGGATAAATATAACGAGGAGCCTAATATGAAGCAGCTGCAATAACAATTTACTGAAAAAATCTTACTCTAATTTTGATAATCAAGCTGTTCCAGCTGTTTTTCAGCAATGGCTGCAGTCTGAATTCAAATAATTAAAATTGATGAGTGACAAGGGAGAAAAAGTACCCTACTTACAAATAGCACACAATCATTTAACTCAAGAAACAAATCAAGGTTTACCGGCTCGATCTTGTCTTTCCCATTCACTTGCGATTCCGAGAACCTACATAAAAAAAAAAAAAAAAAAAAAAAAAAACTCAGATTAGATGCTCAATCAGGAACCAGGTATTCACTCAAAAATAAAATATATTTGACGGACTGCTTAAGCACAGACCAAAAATGTGATGCTAGAAAATCATTACACATACCTGAGTGCCCTTGCTTTCTTTTTCTGTTCTTCCGCTGGATCGATAGTGCTAGAAAACTGGTGCAAACTTCGCAAGCTTAGCCTTCTTCTTCTCGTCCTCTTTACTAGGCACGGACTCTGTAATTCCAAATCTGAACAAATAAAATAAATTGCTTTCAATGTTCAGCAAGATGGTGATTACAAAAGGTTCAACAATACCGCTGTAATGTCAAATTATAAAGGTGAAGTATAACCTTTCTGCTCTAGCCTTCCTTTTCTGATCCTCCGCTTTCTTTGTTGCATCTGATGATCCCTGAGAGCCAGGCACAGTGCCAAACCTGTACAAAAAAGAGAGATCTAATGTCAGCAATATCCAGGAAACATTACATAAAGATGATTGCAAAAGAAAACATATTAAGATCAACATCAATTCCCATGTTCATTCATCATCAATGTCACACCACCGCCACCACCTTATTAGTATAAAGAAGATCTCATTTCATCTTAATACAGCAATTAACCAAGAACTGGAAAATCGTAAAAATGTGCTACATAACAAATGTAGAGGATTCATATAAGTCATCCTTCAAGGAGAAATTTAACCAAGTCTCCTTAAAAACACACTAATCACACCAAGGTCTCGGTGTACACTCATCACTTTTGCATGATTATATTAACAGCGAAACCAATTCTAACTTCATGAAGAATCAAACACGTTGTTCAGCATAAAAGGAGACAGCCCATTAGTCTGTCATATTTACAGTCAGTTCAGATGGTGAACCATATGCACTGTGAACTAAGGTTCACTGAAGTAAAAAATAAATATTGGACTGCGTTCAGAAGAAACAGGTACAAGCAAGTCAAATAACCCAAGCTAGACAAGAAATCAAATATTTGCATTCTGCAACGGCCAAAACAGTATATTAAGGCTTAGCTTAAGCTCTATTCTGGACTGTGTTCAGCAATGAGCTTTTAGAAAAGAAGATAGGTTAAAGCAAACCAAACAGTTCCAACATTACAAATTAGTTGGGCGCTTGTCGACAAACCATAATATTTGCACGCTGCAAGGATCTTACTCTGTATATTAAGCTCGTTTTCTATAGAGATGATAAACCATGATAAGCAACCTGCTCTTCCAGAAGAAGATTAGCTTGCACACACAATATAACGCTGCATAACTACTTTCCTTGCGCCTTCTATTGAGCTCACTATGCGGTTTTACATGCAGAAGACAATTGTCCAGTCCTGCTTTAGGATGGGCTTTGAGTAGGGTCATCAAGTAAGTGAGAATCAGTGGCGGAGCAAGGAAATTTTTGAAAGGGGGTAAAATTATTCAATCATTAAAAAGGGGGGGGGAGGGAGAAAATTATTTCTTCTTTACACAAACGAGGCAAGTTTCAAATAATTGCACTAAAGCCCCTAAAATATTAAATATTTGCACTGGTGAAATGGTTTTTTAAAACAAATCATTAACCCCTTCGTAGCTCCGTCAACGGTGAGAATGAATAATCGCAATTTAAACATCAAAACATAGACTACGGCTAGATTACCTAGATCCATTACTTTGGGTACAGCAACTATATGTACACAACATGATGGGTATATACACAAAATCTGATCCTTGAAAGCCAAGTCCATATATGGACTTCAGTCAAATTCGACCAAGTTTCACAGCTACATCCTAGGTAAATCCTGACATATTAATTGCCTTATTGGATAATGTCTACAAACACTTGGCAGTTTTCCTCTCCAAATCAATTTCTATGAGCACTTATATTTAGTTCTTCGCATTAGAATGCAAAGACAACACGAGAATCTACTGAAAGGCAAAAATTATTAAATTACATGTTCATTACTTGAAACTTTCAACAATAATCATTGACATGCCGAATGAATTCACACCACCCTGAATTGAAACTAATACCTGCTAGTAGGTATAAAAACGTAACAGAACAACACCATCTTAAGACACGCTCCTCAATCACAAAGCTATACACCAGTTATCAGAGAAAGTTGCAAAAACTTAAAAAGTGCCTATATTCCACTCGGAATTACTTTCTCTGTAAAAAGGCTCCCATTCAAAGAGTTACATCTCAATTTAAGGTAGCAATCCCCACAATCTTCAAACTATAAGTTATATGAAACAAGTATGATGGTATACACAATACCAAGCCCTAACCCTAAATCCTCAATCAGGCACAACAATCATTACCCTAACCGTGAAAACCCTAAATCAAGATCACGAACAACAAAACTAAACTAACAAAAATACACATGAAACAAAATTAGGGCAAAGTACGAGTACCTCTCGGCGCGAGAATTTCGCTTTTCTTCCTCGGACAACTTAACCGGCATTCCAAAACGTTCCGCTCGACGAATCTTCTTCTGGGTGTCATTAGTCGACGCACCTTCTTCGTTGCAACAAACCGCCGTCGAATCCCCTGCTATCGTCTTGGGTTCTCCGCCTCCGGCGTCCTTGGTTGCATCCGTGGAGGGTTTCTCAACGGAAGTTTCTGTTTCTGTAGCTAGATTAGGATCTGAGACAAGGGTTTTCTTAGGGTTTTCATCGTTGCTTGCCGTCGCCGTCGTCGTCGTCGCCATTGATGGTTTGGTAAAAGGTAATCCGCTGAGAGCTACAAAGGAGAGAGAGAGAGAGAGAGAGATTTGAGGTTCTTTGTAAAACTGGGATCTTTTGGTTTACTGTACCAGTAGTAGGTTGGTTCCTAGTTCTACCGCAGCCCCCTACACTTTAAACATCTGCAAATGTAATCCTTGTACTCGGCTTGGATACCTTTTTCATTCTAATCATGTGGCTCGAAATTAAACATCCCACTCATGAGGTCCGCTCGTAAGGGCGAACCGGCTAGATCGGCCATGGAAATGATCTGACCTACCCTGGCCCGGCGTAAAGTATGAATTTATATTCTACACAAGTCTTAATATATTGGCGACCTCGACCCAAGCCGACTCATGTGCCCAGAATGTAACTGTTAACTATAAATAAATGAGGAGTCGAGTGTCCCACTCCCGGTAACCGTTCCTACATTCCTGTCATGATCATAAATCATGCATACCGACACTAAATACAAAAGCATCACTTCCTATCAACGGTAACTGAACTTTTAACTCTAAACCTATTGTCATAACGTTTTCTCTCTAAAAGAACGCTATGCTTATTCTCGTACCGGACGGTCTTTGCTTGAGACGTCATATGGCAAGTCGTTTGTTCAACTCTTTGAGGTCAATTATCAACTAGATTATCGAACCCGCTGGGCGAGGACTGATCGAACATGTTTTGACATTATTAGTTTGGTTTCATTGCCGAAAACGTGTTATATTGACCTGACAATGGCTGAAAATAGTGCTCGAACACAAGAAAGCATTGAAAACCTGGAAAAAAACGATGTACCTACTCCTCATCCACCTCCCGTTGGGGACAATGCTAGACACCAAGTTTCTCTGTTGCCGGTACGAGTTTATCGCCACATTCCCCCATGAGGTATCTCATGTTGAATAGCACGACAGATATGATGGCCTTACATGACCTGAGAATTGGAAAGAGGTCCCAAGTGTTGGGATTGGAGCCAACCAAGGAGAAGATCAAAACCGACAATGGAGAAGGAGCAAAAACGGACAGCCAGAAGGAGTGAGCGGCCGCCCATAAAGGGGCAGGCGACTGCCCACTTCATCAGAGGAGAATTGGGATATAATCTGCAAGAGTGAGCGGCGACACAAGGAGAGTAGGGGACCGCCCACTCTATCGGGGAGGCGGATGGATTTTGCAAACTGACGTGGAGTGGAGTCCAAGATTAGTAAAGAAATTGGTTTCCTTATCTCATCAAGTTTCCTAAAGCCGTGTGAATAATACTTGGAGAAAAAGTATTATACTCATTCCGTCGCTGGGACTCCGAGTAATTAGGTTTTGATCAAGATTAGGTCTTGTATTCCTATAAATATATTGTGACTACCACCATAATATTCTGGTGTACTTACTTTGTGTAAGAGAAAGTTAGGATATCAAAAGAGAGAGCACAAATAGTGTCTAGGAGGGGCCCGAGGCCTAGGAGAGCCATGGGGGCGATCCTACAACCCGGCCATGACCGTGTAGTTTGTGTGTTCTTGGGGGAGAGATAATATATGTGGTGAGATTGTTATTGAAGAGTAGTCATACTAGATCTGTGTGAGTATATGTACAAATTGTAACAATCGACATATTATTATTGTGATATCCTGGCTTTGGTGCCTCCGGATGTAGCCATAGGGATGGTGAACCGGGTGAACAAACTCATGGTGTTTATGCTCTTTCGTATTATCATTTCATGTGTTGAATTATTTTCTCTATGTTGATGACTGCAAGTATGGGCTAGTGGATGTGGAGATCCCCCCAATTCCCCAACACCAAGCAACCACCAGCAAGCAGCCTGAATCAATCAAGGGTTATGGGGGAAGGACTGGTGCAGGAAATGACATGTCTGGACCTGTTGGGTATGCTCACTTATATCTCATGTTTTTAATGTTAGATTTGATTGATACATTACCTAAGTTATAGTTTATGGACTTTAGGGCCCCATGTAAGAAGTATGTATACTTCAATTTTTTTATAGTCCATGTTATAGACTAGGCTTTGTAATAGGATCAATGCCAAAAATTTTCTAAGTGTCAAAACTTTTAGTGCGCTTCAAACATCATTATGGCGCGCCCTCATACTTCAGTTAGGAGCGCCCAATATGTACAAGTTGGTGCGCCTCTCTAGTTGATGCGCCTTTTGATGGAGAAAAATCTCGCGTGTAATAAAACCTTGCAAGTATACAAGTACCGAAGTAGCAATGTACGTTTGTAAGGGTCGAACCACAGAGAATTGGTGAAAACAAGCGTATTTAATTAATGTAAAAGTAATCAGGAGGTTTTGTTTTTGATTGTTTAAACTAAATTAACTACTAAGCAAGAAAAGTAAACTAAATTAAACTGCAGAATAACGCAAAGATTGTATTTAAGGATGACAGGAATTCACAGATTGGGGTTCACAACTATCTTCACTCTATGCTATTTTTAATAATAAAGTTACCAAACTTGTTCAAGAAATCGTTCACTTATTTAAGGGTTGGGACGGTATGGTGTGCGGATTGCAACCCTATTATTACCTCTATGTGATGTTTTCCGCTAGGTCAACAATACACACAAATAATTTATTAAGATCTAAAGAACAATTGATTTTAAACTCTTTTGATTTTCGCTAAGTCCTCAATTAAATCTAATCAATGAAATGCAGTCAATGTATAAACTATCCACGCCAGTGTAACAATTTATACCCTAATAATTTAAAGACCAAAAATATCTAATTATATTATTGAAATCTCTAAACGAATTAAAACTACTCCAATGAACAAGAACAATAGTGATATTAGTTAACAAGATTTAGCATAGAGATTCGATAGTGTTACTCCTAATCCATGAACGAGGAAATTAGCTACTCATCGACATAACAATAATCACAAGAAAATAATAAGAAATCATAAACCTGGATATTACGCTTGATGATGATAAAAATCTATTCGATCCTGATTACAACCTTGAAATCTAGAATCAAAACTAAAATAATGCATAATAATACTAAAACTGAAAACCTATCTAATTAATACACAAAAGAGGAGTCCAAATATGGAAAGGATAACATTAAAACCCTAAAAAATAGGCAAATCCCGTGTCTCAGTCGGAGGGGCGAGCGGGCGCCTGGTATGGGCAGAAACTACCTTCGAAAACATGGAGGTATGCAGGCACCTGGTGTGCAGCGAGCGGGCGCCTGGTCTGATTTCCAACTTTTTTTACTTCTCTTCCTTTCTTGACCTTCTTGACTTCCGTTAACTTTGACTTTGACTCTGACCTTGACCATTGATTTGCCTGCAACACTTGAGCATCCAAAGGTAATGCGGGACATCACAAAATTGATAAAATATCTCTCTATTGCAATGATTTCCCCACAAATCTCAACAATACAAAATGAACTCAAAATCACATCAAATCTAGTCTAAATTACAACAAAAATCAACTAAAATGATCCGGGAATATGGAGATATTATACATGAAACCCAACCCATCACCTTTTCAACATATGGTGCGCGCATTCATGTTGGGTTTCGAAGTAACATGCGCAGCGGAATTAATCATTTAAATTTTTAATGAAACCCAAAGCCATAGATCCATTCATGTGATTAAGTCAAATACATATAAGATGAATATCAGAAAATCTAACCCTTGATGACTTTTGATTTCTAGATTTTGAACTTGGTGGAGATTTGAAGCTTGATCACGTGAGCAAGAATGCGAACCTTGAAGATGATGAGCTTCACCCTCTAGCGATATCCACACCACGAACGAATATCAAGCAACTTCTTGATCTTGGTTGCTAAACCAAATTGTGAAACACACTTTCACAATTGCAAGAACTATATGAAATTATGAATATTCTTGTTCTTCACTTTTTGGAATCTTAGAACAAGAAAATAACCTCTCAAAACCTTATGGAGGCACTCATAATAACATGTCTAATGGCTGTAAAAAGGATCCTTAAATAGGTCCTAATCCTTAACCCTTAAGGACTTAGGAAACCTAAATCCCGTCACCAAATTAGGCAACAAAGAATTCTGGCCGACTTGACTGGCACGGTCGTGCCCACAATCTGGCACGGTAGTGCCATCTAGTCCGCATAAATTCCCAGCCGCCCATTTTCGGCACGGTCGTGCTTGGTAATTGGCACGGTCGTGCCAATCATGTCGACAAGTGCCTTGGTTTGGATTTATGGCACGACCGTGCCATTTAAGGCGCACGACCGTGCCAGAGTCAAAAACTAAAATTTTCCATTATTTCGATTTAGTCTTTTACAATTCGTTCTATTTGTGTGTGACCCTCTAGGATTACACTAAGTTAGCAATGGGATCAAACATGAACCCATAAGATATGATTAGGTTCTAGCAAACCGTCATACCTATCCAAATAGTATAACTAGATACAATTTCGCATTCCTTTAGAATATGTCACAATCCTTTTGTCCACGATGTCATTGAACACAAGTCATGGTCAAACGGTCAACTTGTTTTGTTCAATACTTTCTCGATTCCGAATATGTTGATAATTCAAATGCTATTGATCCAATCAATCCATTTGAGTCCGGCCGAACATTTCATCAACATCATTCCTTCGAGGGGCCCAAGCTTGACATCTCTCCGTGGAGGGACAAATCCATTTAGCTTATTATTCTTCCCCACGTGAATCCGATTGTGTCAATCATACACTTTATAACTACCGTGTTAAGGTAGCGTTTGAATATGTCAAGCACAATGTTCATCAAGTGGAAGACTATAATAACTTTATGTCTAAGGATTCAAATGACATAACTAATATGAGATATATGTACGACATAGACCATGACATAAATCTCATACAACGAGTCATGTCCAGTACCTTGTTCCAAACAAGTACCCATAAATCTAACATGATCATCCCATGATCATTTAGCCTTTATACTAGTGCTTAACAAGTACTAGGGACAGAGATTATTATCAGTAAACATGAACAACAATAATAATCAAAACATCTCTTTATTGATATAAAATAATTGATAACAATTACAACGTTTATTAAACGTGCCTAGGGCACCACTACCAACAATCTCCCACTTGCCCTAGGCCCAATCTCCCATGTATCTAATACCCATGGACCTAACATGACCTTCATGTTTAGCTTGTGGAAGTCCCTTTGTTAGCGGGTCCGCAACATTATCATCAGTTGGTACTCTGCATATATTTACGTCACCTCTATTAATGATTTCACGAATCACATGGTAACGCCTAAGTATGTGTTTGGATTTCTGATGTGCCCTTGGTTCCCTTGCTTGAGCAATAGCACCATTATTATCGCAATAAAGGTCTATTGGATTAGCAATGCTAGGAACCACTTCAAGTTCAGTTATGAACTTCTTAATCCAAACAGCTTCATTTGCAGCATCCGATGCAGCAAGATACTCAGCTTCTGTTGTAGAATCAGCGGTTGTACTCTGCTTGGAACTCTTCCAGCTTACAGCTCCACCATTTAACATAAACACAAAACCCGATTGCGATCGACTCTCATCTTTGTCGGTTTGGAAGCTTGCATCCGTGTAAGCACTTACAACGAGATCATCTTCCATTCCTCCATAGACTAAAAACGAGTCTTTAGTCCTTCTTAAGTACTTAAAAATCGCTTTTACAGCCACCTAGTGATTTTCACCAGGGTCGGATTGGTATCTGTTTGTCATGCTTAAAGCATAAGATACATCCGTCCTAGTACATATCATGGCATACATGATGGACCCAATTGCTGAAGCATATGGAACATCTTTCATTTTCTCACGCTCATCATTTGTCTTAGGACGTTGAGTCTTGCTTAGAGAAACTCCATGTAACACTGGCAAGGTTCCTCTCTTAGAATTTTCCATACGGAATCTTCTAATGACCTTGTCAATGTATGTACTTTGGCTTAAACCAAGTAGCCTTCTTGATCTATCTCTATAGATCTTGATGCCAAGCGCATATGCGGCTTCACCCATATCTTTCATTGCGAAGCACTTTCCTAACCAAGTCTTTATAGACTGAAGTGTAGGAATGTCGTTTCCAATGAGAAATATGTCATCCACATATAAGATAAGGAATAACACTATGCTCCCACTAATCTTCTAGTATACACAAGGTTCATCTTCGTTCTTGATGAAACCAAACTCTTTGACCGATTCATCAAAACGGAGATTCCAACTCCTAGAAGCTTGCTTCAATCCATAGATGGATCTCTGCAATTTGCATACCTTAGAATTTTGCTCAAAACCTTCTGGTTGTGTCATATACACATCCTCTTCTAGTTTTCCATTTAGGAAAGCGGTTTTGACATCCATTTTCCATATTTCATAGTCATGATATGCGGCAATGGCAAGCAGAATTCTTATAGACTTGATCATTGCTACAGGTGAAAAGGTTTCATCATAGTCAATACCATGAACTTGCCTATAACCTTTCGCTACAAGTCTAGCTTTGTAAGTATGCACCTTCCCATCCATGTCAGTCTTCTTCTTGAAGACCCATTTGCATCCTATGGTTTTTACACCTTCGGGCGCATCAATCAAATTCCAAACTTGATTATCTTGCATGGATTGCAATTCGGATTCCATGTCTCCAAGCCACTTGTCCGAATCAGGAGAAGACATCGCCTCTTGGTAGGTTCTAGGTTCATCATTCTCAATGATTTCCACCTCATTACTATCCGTTACGAGAAATCCATATCTCTCGAGTTCGGATCGTACCCTACTAGATCTGCGAGTTACTTGTGTATCTTGAACAGGTTCCACAACTCCTTGTGGTTCTTGTTCCCGTTCCACTATTGGTTCAATGTTATTTTTTGGGACTCGAATTTCTTCAAGATTTATTTTACTCCCACTGATTTCTTTGGAGAGAAACTGTTCCTCTAGAAAGACACCAGTTCGGGCAACAGACACTTTGTTTTCCTCTCGGTTGTAAAAGTAATATCCTTTAGTTTCATTAGGATATCCCACGAAAATACATTTATCAGATTTGTGTGCTAGTTTGTCAGAGATAAGTCTCTTGACATAAACTTCGCAACCCCAAATCCTCATGAAAGACAAACTAGGTCTCTTTCCACTCCACATCTCATATGGAGTCTTTGGAACCGATTTAGTTGGAACTTGATTTAGTGTGAAAGCAGCGGTTTCTAGAGCATAACCCCAAAAGGATATTGGAAGATCAACTTGACTCATCATTGATCGAACCATGTCTAACAAAGACCGATTCCTCCTCTCAGACACACCATTCCATTGTGGTGTTCCGGGTGGAGTCAATTGTGAAACTATTCCACAATTCTTTAGATGATCATCAAATTCTTGGCTTAAGTATTCTCCACCACGATCTGATCGAAGTGCCTTAATACTTTTGCCAAGTTGTTTTTCTACTTCATTTTGAAATATTCTAAATATCTCAAATGCTTCACTCTTATGTTTCATTAGGTAAAAATACCCAAATCTACTATAATCATCCGTGAAGGTTATGAAGTATTAAAATCCTCCCCTAGCATTGCTACTTAATGGTCCGCATACATCGGAATGTATCAACCCCAATAAGTCGCTTGCCCTTTCACCTAGCTTGGTAAAAGGTGTCTTAGTCATTTTTCCAAGAAGACACGACTCACAAGTATCATATGACCCAAGGTGACATGAACCCAAGAGACCGTCCCCATGGAGTTTTGAGATACGCTTCTCATTAATATGACCAAGACGCCAATGCCACAAATAAGAATGATTTACATCATTAGGTTTAGATTTCTTATTTATATGATAGACATTTTCATTATTTTCATTCTTGACATCCAAGACATAAAGTCCATTAAATGAATTAGCAATACCATAAAGCACATCATTTAAATAAATAGAAAATTTCTTATTCTCAATAAGAAACTTAAAACCTTCATTATCCAAACAAGAAATTGAAATAATATTTCTACTTAAATCCGGAACATAATAACAATCGTTCAAAACAAGAATTAATCCGGAAGGTAAAGTGACTTCATAAGTCCCTACGGCTAATGCAGCAACTCTTGCTCCATTCCCCACGCGTAGATCTACTTCACCTTCTTTAAGTAGTCTCCTATTCTTTAGTCCCTGCACATTTAAACAAATGTGAGAACCACATCCGATATCCAATACCCAAGAATCAGTGGTAGAAAGGAGAATATCTATCATATAGATACCTGAAGTCAACGCAGCCTTGCTGCTCTTCTTCTTCTTTTGCTCTTCCAAGAAATGCTTGCAATTACGTTTCCAATGACCAATTTCTTGACAATGGAAACAGATTGCATCCTTTTGTGAATCGGGTTTTGCTTCAGAAGCCTTGGCAATCTTTACCTTGCTTATCTTGGGTTTGACAACTTTTGCCTTACCCTTTCCTTTGGCACTAGCCTTCTTCCCATCATGAACCAAGAGCACGGGAGAACCTTTCTCCACAATTTTCATCTCTGCAGTTTTGAGCCTCCCATGCAACTCAGAGAGATTCTTATCTATTCCATGCATGTTATAATTCATCACAAACTGATTATAACTTTTAGGCAATGAATTAAGAATGAGATCTGTGGCTAGCTCCAATGAGATTGGATAGCCAAGTTTCTCAAGGTGCTCCACATAACCTTTCATTTTAAGAAAGTGAGGACTCACTTGTTGCCCTTCATTCATCTTACAAGTAGTGAATGCAACAATGGTCTTGTACCTCTCTTGCCTAGCTTGCTCTTGAAACATGGCTCTCAACTCCACGCTTATCTCATAAGCTTCCAAATGTTCCAAACTTTGTTGGAGTTTTGAGCACATAGCAGCAATCATGAGACAACTTACATCTCTAAAATCATTACGATGTTTCTTGTAAGCGTCTCATTCTGCCCTAGGGGCAGTAGGCGGTGGTTCAGCAGGAAGTGGCCCATCGAAAATGTACAACTTGTCTTCTTGCCTAAGAACAATTCTTAGTCTACGGATCCAATCCATATAGTTGTTACCATTTTCTTCGAGCTTATCCTTCTCAAGGATCGATCGCAATGACATTGATTGAGTGTTGCTAGTCATTATTTACAAATATGCAAAATTTCCAAAATTTAATAAGTACTAATTTTCATTAAAGAAATAAATAATGTATTTTTCCCAAAAATACTCCCATTAAACTATATAACCTTCTTATACATCCAATGTATAATATAATATTAGTGGACTAAGATCCAACTTTAATTTAATTTTAAGTCCGCTAGGGCGGATAACATAAAATCAAATTAATTAGGTAGACAATCATGTCAATCATATACCATATGATTCTTAGATCCTTTTCCATGAGATTCTTTAAGAAATCCTATTTCAAAAAGCATGTTTAATCTCATCTTTGCCTAGGCCCAAAACTGTTTTGACACCCAATTAAGTCTAACCATTTTAAACGTATAGTTAATGTGTCCCGCTAGGGTGTTCCCACATTATCTATTTTGCTCATACATAAATAAATTTAATGCACCTCGCTAGGGCGAATCTACATTAAAATCACTCATGTACTGACAAGTGTTTTAATCATGGCATGGCAATAAAACACTTAAAACTTTCTTTGAAGGTTCATTACATATATAGCATATAACACATTTATGAGCACATAATATAAACATGTTACGCATCAAGTTTAGCCACTAAATTAATCTACATTAATTTAAGCATAATATTTATGTGTCATTAGTTTCTCTATGATTATGAGGATGAGACTATTTGAACTTTGGTTATCATCTCCAAATCAAGACAACAAGAAGTGCGGCCGAAACTAAGCCATAAGGCATCCACAATTTCGCACTAATTCAAGAAACCAAGAAAGTAGTCCATGTGGCCGAAACTAAGCAATAGATGGTCTCGATGAACGTAGGCCAATTGCATCCACAATTCCACATGGATCTCCAATCTTTGAATCAAGAATTTTGTTTCTCAATTTTAGCAATTATGAACTCTTCATAATTCTAACTTCGTTTTATTTTTGAAACTTTGATTGCGATCAAGTTTGGGAAACACAATCTCGATGAACGTAGATTTGCCATCCAAACCTTGAACCAATCTTAGAATCACAAGACTAAAACAAATAGAAAATTTAAACCCAAGATCCACACCCAAAACTCAAACCCTACCCCCGTGCCAAACCCTAGGTCCGGCCGGCTCAAGGCATGGGTCCGGTCGGACCCTCCCGAAAAATCCAAATTTTTAAAGTTCTAAAATTTATCTCAAAATTATTTTCCCGATTCAATTAGGATTTGGTGTTCTTGGTGATCCAATCACCATGATCATCAAAATTTTGAATAAACAATTTATTCTTGAATCCTTGAATTATCAAAACTTTTGATCCAATCAAAAATTGATAACCCAAACAATTTTAAATCCACCATAATTTTTATTGCGATTGAATAGTGCGATTAAAGTTTCTAAAACAATAAACCACATAAAATCACATAACACATAAACATCATATAATCCAATATTCATATCATGTTAGGCACATAAACAATTTATATACACACAACATGATCTAGGTATTGAAATAATCAACATGAACGGGGCTCTGATACCACTGTTGGGTTTCGAAGTAACATGCGCAGCGGAATTAAGCATTTAAATTTTTAATGAAACCCAAAGCCATAGATCCATTCATGTGATTAAGTCAAATACATATAAGATGAATATCAGAAAAACTAACCCTTGATGACTTTTGATTTCTAGCTTTTAAACTTGGTGGAGATTTGAAGCTTGATCACGTGAGCAAGAATGCGAACCTTGAAGATGATGAGCTTCACCCTCTAGCGGTATCCACACCACGAACGAATATCAAGCAACTTCTTGATCTTGGTTGCTAAACCAAATTGTGAAACACACTTTCACAATTGCAAGAACTATATGGAATTATGAATATTCTTGTTCTTCACTTTTTGGAATCTTAGAACAAGAAAATAACCTCTCAAAACCTTATGGAGACACTCACAACAACATGTCTAATGGCTGTAAAAAAGATCCTTAAATAGGTCCTAATCCTTAACCCTTAAGGACTTAGGAAACCTAAATCCCGTCACCAAATTAGGCAACAAAGAATTATGGCCGACTTGACTGGCACGGTCGTGCCCACAATCTGGCACGGTCGTGCCATCTAGTCCGCATGAATTCCCAACCGCCCATTTTCAGCACGGTCGAGCTTGGTAATTGGCACAGTCGTGCCAATCATGTCGACATGTGCCTTGGTTTGGATTTATGGCACGACCGTGCCATTTAAGGCGCACGACCGTGCCAGAGCCAAAAACTGAAATTTTCCATAATTCCCATTTAGTCCTTTACGATTCGTTCTAATTGTGTGTGACCCTCTAGGATTACACTAAGTTGGCAATGGGCTCAAACATGTACCCATAAGATATGATTAGGTTCTAGCAAACCGTCATACCTATCCAAATAGTGTAACTAGATACAATTTCGCATTCCTTTAGAATATGTCACAATCCCTTTGTCCACGATGTCAATGAACACAAGTCATGGTCAAACGGTCAACTTGTTTTGTTCAATACTTTCTCGATTCCGAATATGTTGATAATTCAAATGCTATTGATCCAATCAATCCATTTGAATCCGGCCGAACATTTCATCAACATCATTCCTTTGAGGGGCCCAAGCTTGACATCTCTCCGTGGAGGGACAAATCCATTTAGCTTATTATTCTTCCCCACGTGAATCCGATTGTGCCAATCATACACTTTATAACTACCGTGTTAAGGTAGCGTTTGAATATGTCAAACACAATGTTCATCAAGTGGAAGACTATAATAACTTTATGTCTAAGGATTCAAATGGCATAACTAATATGAGATATATGTACGACATAGACCATGACATAAATCTCATACAACGGGTCATGTCCAGTACCTTGTTCCAAACAAGTACCCATAAATCTAACATGATCATCCCATGATCATTTAGCCTTTATACTAGTGCTTAACAAGTACTAGGGACAGAGATTATTATCAGTAAACATGAACAACAATAATAATCAAAACATCTCTTTATTGATATGAAATAATTGATAACAATTACAACGTTTATTAAACGTGCCTAGGGCACCACTACCAACAATTCATTCAAAGCGCCAGAAAATAAATGGCTCGCCTATTCATTGGTGCTCCCCATTCAACCTTCAACACTTAGACAAATTTGAAGACTTGTGAAGATATGAAAACTTCAGTTCAAACTCAAAGCCAGAATCCAATGGAGAATCAAAGTTTTGGGAGCACTCAAGATGAAGACATCTATCCTCAACTACTCTCATATACTTTGTGTCTAACATCTATAATTGGACACGTGCTCCAATCAACGAGCTCCAACACATGCATTCTCAACGGCTACATTTCTCAAGCTCACTATAAATACCTCATAACTTCAAACATTTGAAGTCACTAGAATTCACACCTTGAGAGAGAAGTTTGAAGATTATTCTTAAATTTCCCAGATTTCGAAGATCACCTTCGTACATTCATTACTAGCATAGATTCTAAAAGCCTTGTAACATTTTAGTTTTATTGTGCTCTCAATATCATAGATCTAAAGAGCCTTGAAACTAAGAACACACACTCACCTCTTCAAGTGTGACCACTTAGATCTTTCTGGAAGAGATACACTGGTTTTAATCTAGGATTTGTTCTTTCATAGATAATAGATCTTGATTCGATCATACTCAAAAGTTGTAATCTGTAATCAAACTCATAATATAAGATTTCCTTTTGGAATCCAAGAGTAACCATCTTGGTAGAGGACGTAGATCATTTCACGATCAAACCTCTCCAAATAGCGCTCATTTCTTACTTTCGATTTCATTTCATGTTTTCAATTGCATCTTACTATTTGCTTGTTTGTTATTTACAGATTTTGAATATTGTTGTGTTTGTGAGTCATTGCATTAGTTTCTTTTTACACACTCTTTAAGCCAAATTACTTAGTGTTTGTGTGCGCTCCTTTTCATTATTCGCGCTCCTTTTACTTAACTAATTTCCACTGTGCATTTCACTATATCTTTGAAGCGCATTTCCTAACGCTTAAAGGACTTGGTGCGCATTTGCAATTGAGTTTTCAAGGGTTCGAAAAGAATTTCAAAACAGCTATTCACCCTCCTCTAGCTATTTTTCATACCCTTGTTGCCTTTTGGGACCAACAGGACCTTTGACACCTTAGGTGGATAGCGTAGTTGTGCTAATGAACTGAGCTACAATTATACACTAGTTACTGGATATTGATGATGCCTTGCTTGAAATTACATAGTGTACCCAAGGGGATGATCGACTATCACGATGACCTGTACCATCCCGACCTTCTAAAGGAGGAAATAACCAGGCCCGAGGTGATGAGATACCCCCGCCCATCAATGAGAACACAAAAAACCTTCCTCCCGTGGCTCGATCTGTAATCCAAGTACAATCATCTTATATTAGACGTCGTCAAGAGTATGATTTAAGAGACTAGCTTAATTAATTTAGCAGGAAGAGAGGTAGATTTCAGAAGGAGAAGTGCGGTCCAAAACCCAGGACGTAACGTAATAGGTCGCCCTTAAGAGGGCGGGACAGAACTCCACTTGAAGGTCGAATTCCGCTTGTTACAAAGGTCGATCGCCTCCAGGGAGAAGGGTTAGAACACCCCTCGTGTGGAGTGATCTCCTCCCAAGGCATGAAAGACAAAGGTCGAAGATCGTGCCTAATACTCCAAGTGTAAATGGATAGAGGGCATCAATGCTAGAGATGCTTGATCTAAAAAATGATCGACGAGATAGACGCCGCTAGAGAAGCGAAAAAACAGAAAAAAATAGGTCGGCACTAGCAATTTGCGACCCTTGGCCAAGTGGATATTGGACCGGGTCCCCTAACAATTTCAAACTCCTAACCCTTAATAAGCAAAGGGGGATTCTGATGCTACAAATCATATGCTCAGCAATGTATTTGGTCTCAAAAGATAATGACGTGCTATGTAAAGCCTTCACGAATACATTCTCGGGTGTCGCCCGTACTTGGCTCAGAGGGTTATCTGTAGTATGTATAGATAGTTGGTCATACACGACGCTCAAATTCTTGGATCGCTTCTCTACAGCAGACTCACACGATAAAATAGTGTCTTATTTGGCGAATATATATCAGGGTCGTATCGCAAGGACAATGAGTTATTACGACAACTTTAAGGTACTGGTCGACGAATCGAAGACGACTTGTCTGGGATCATCAATTTCTTCAGGTCGTCGGGCCTCTAGGTCGTCGACCTCGATTACGAACTCCTGGTCGTAAAGGTGGAAACGAGGACTGAGTTGTACAAACTCAATTTTTAAATTTATTAAAATGATTATATTGAAAGTAATGTTTAGTCAAAATTTTTGATCATAAAAAGCAAAATGATATTAACTTCTTTTTCATTACGGAGGGAGTAAAAAGTTGACAAAACACATGGGAAAATTGTCTTGTGATTCACAACAATCCACTTAGACATGAAGGGATTTCGTACCGCTCTTACCCCCAGAGCTTTGCTTCAAAGCTCCTCCCGTGTAAAAACCAACCAAAGTTTAGAAAAACGTTTGTTACACAACGTAAAACGTGTTTAACGAATATAAAAAAATATTGGGCAAATTGTAATTTTGTACCATTAAGTTTACATGTAGTTGCAATGTGGTACACAATGTACCAAAAGTTGCAATTTGGGCTTTGATGTTTACATTTCATTGCAATCCAGTGCAATTTTGGACATTCGTTAGAAAATATTAACAATATTGACGGAAAAGTTAACGAGCTTTTTCAAAAATTACATCGACCACCCTTAAAAGTTTCTTATAAATATAAATAGAGTTAAATACCTTTTTAGTTCTTCAATGTAAAGCTGAAGGGTTTAAAAGGAAAACTCCCAACCCTCCATTGATTTCCTTCCCCGTATGTATAGCCTTTAAGATTATAACCCCACCTCACTCCTCACTCTCATAGAAAACCCAGAAACGCAGGCCAAAAATCGTCCCTTAATCCTTCAACGATGTCACGTCTCTAAACCCCACCCCTCCGCCGCCTCCTCCAACCTTGCTCCTCAGCCGCACCCAACGTCATAAACCCTCTACCCCCAACTATCTCACTCACCCCTTTCTTTTCCCATTCCACCAACCAAACTACAATTCTTCGACGCCACCTCCTGTTGGCTGCCGTCGCCCCACACCCATCCATCGCTTCTCCCTTTACATTGATTCATTCCTTCCCCCCGAAACACAACCATCACTACTCTCTCTATCTAGATCAAGATTCGAGTCTACATTAGGCGCACCTCAGTGGCACCCAAATGCGTTTCCGAGTCTCTTCGTTTGTGCATTTGTGTGGGTGTGATTTTGTTGCTGTATGAAGAATGCTAGGGATTTTGAAATTGATTTTTTATTGTTGAATGAAGAATACAGCTGCAATTTTCTCCTCAACCCTGACATTCCATCTAGGCAATTCTGGGTTCATAAAATAATTGGGGAATTTTTTGTTTGTGTGTTTTAATTGTGGTGAATTTTCGGTGGGAATGGTGGACCGGAGGTAATTGATTGTGCTGGGGGTATAATCTGGGATTTCTTTCTTTGTTTTTTTTTTAATTCAGAGATTTGGGATTTTTGTTTTAATCCAGAGACAAAATTTTGATGTTACGAAAGTGTTGTGTTGTGCTGAATGTGAGTGTTATGTAGATTTTGGGTGGTGGTAATGACGCTGATGGTGCTCTTGGTGGGAGTGACAGTGCAATTTTTGAGGGTGACTAATGCAATTTTTGAATTTGAAGGTGATGTACCCAAATTGTAAAATAAATAAAAGGAACCAGATGATCAAACTAATGACGAAAGAACGAGCCGAATCCTACTAAAAAATGTAGGCGAGCTGAGGATGGAGTCAGATAGAAGTGTCTGGCAGACTAAGGAAGGAGTCAGACAGGAGAGTCTGGCTGACTGAGGAGAAAGTCAGACATGAGAGTCTGGCTGACTTAGGACAGAGTCAGACAGGAGAGTCTGACTGACTGAGGAGGGAGTCATATGGAAGAGTCTGACGGTCTCAGGAGAGAGAGTCAGATATGAGAGTCTGACAAACTAAGGAGGGAGTCAGATAGGAGATGGGGCAGATTGATGAGGGAGTCCGCATGAGAGGTGGAGGGTCGAGTGGTCGGTTCGCTAGGCTCACTGATGGGTCTTGTTGGAAGATTAGGCGAGGTGAGGTGGGAGTCCCCATAAGGATAAGGAGTCGTGAAGGAAGTATCCATGAGAAAGGTGGTGAACTAAAGAGTGAGCCCACTTAAGGAGGGGCAAGGATAGTGATGAGGGGGAGTTGAGTGAGAGGGTTAGGTGGACTGTGGATCCACTCACCTAAAGATATTGGCTTAGTAAGAGACCCGCTTTCTCTTAAGTATGGAGCGTGAGACCTCCATTAAATAAAATAAATCGCGTGTTGCCGTGGGCTTGAGGCTAAGGCGACTCTAAAAAATAAGTTGGCGTGAGAATAAACAAACAATTCGGATAGGTGCGCGATGCTAGTGGATGTAAACGGGCCGCTCCGAAGAGCGAGCCGCTGGGACGTCCGCCTGAGTGAGTCGCTTACTTGGAAGTCACGATAACGGCTCAACAGACTCTGACACTCGGGGTCGGATTTCTGACATAAAGGACAGACCCAGCTTTTTCACTTCCCACTGAGCATGCACCACTCAGAGTGGTGGTAACAAGTAAAGTAGTGCTCCCAAATGAGTGGGTGGCATGTGGCATCTTGGTCTCTTTGGTCAAGGCTATATAAACCATTCACTAGCACAAGCTCTGTAAGCTCAAGCTCTGTAAGCTCATTTTTCTCTCAGCCTTGAACTTTCTCATTTTCTTGTTCTTGTCATTGTTGATCTCAGTCACCGGAATACTTATTCTTACGTCGGAGGGTTTTTGGGGGAAAAACCTTCCCCCACGCCTAACGGTGTTTGTTTTCTCAGGTGAGCAGGTGAGCAAGGAGGGAATCCGAGTGTTCGTTGACCTTTGACTACAACCTTTGAAGAAAGATAGTATAGCCACATTTTTTGGTAGCATCAGAAGGGTGGCTAATGCAATTTTTGAAAAAGTTTGTTAACCTTTCCGTCAATATTGTTAGTGTATTTTAACGACCGTCCAAAATTGCACTGGATCGCAACGAATTGTGAACATAAAGGCCCAAATCGCAACTTTTGGTACATTGTGTACCACATTGCAACTACATGTAAACTTAATGGTACAAATGTGCAATTTGCCCAAAAAAATATTACTCCCTTCTTCCCAAAATATATGCAGTTCTAGCTTAAATTTTTTGTCCCAAAATACTTGCAGTTTTGCATTTTTCCATACACATTTACACACTTTGCCTAAACTGCCTTTATTTATGATAGGTAGTTGTGACTGTAAAACCATTTAATTGCCTTGATACTTGAACTATTCAAAGGATAATTTGGTCTATTTGATATGTATTTATTACTTTTCTTAATAGGGCAAATAGCATAATAGTGCCCCAAAGTTTCATACGAGTTGCAATTTAGGTCCTAATGTTTCAATTTTGGCAATTTGGTGCCTAATGTTCTCCTTTTGTGGCGAAATGGGTCTTTTTTGGATGGTCATGGATGGAAGCTAACAAAATTAACAAAAAAATTAACGAGCTTCTTTAAAAATTGGATTTATTACCCAGAAAGGCAAGTTGGCGTTGTGAGAGTAAGATAAAGCATGGGAGAAGAAGAGATGCGAAGGTGGCAGGTGGGTGAGTGGGTGTGTGAGGTGGGGGAAAGGAGACGAAGAAGGTAGAAGTTTAGGTTTGATTTTTTATTTTCCCTTTTCAAACATATTCAGGTTAAAAGAAGTTTTTTTAAGGCTATTATCTATGGACTAATATCTAAATTTAGCCTTTTACTTTTTTTAAACATAATTTTGCCCTTTACTTGAGGAATTAGAATTATAAATGACTTTAATGTAAGGAATTTTTATTTTTATAATTTTCACTACTATACAAAATAATTATTATTTTAAATGATAAACAATATTTTACTTTGATATTTATTATGTTTTTTTTGGGTTAATTAAAATATACATTCTTTTATTAATATATATATAATATATATATATATATATATATATATATATACATATATAATTTTGGGAGTTGTAAAGTTTTTAACAAAATGGGGACAACATAAATAATTATTGAACTTTATGGGTAAGAAATGCAAGTTTCAAATAAGCTCGTTAGTTTTTCCGTTAATTCTGTTAGCTTCCATCCATTATCATCCAAAAAGACTCATTTCGCCACAAAATGTGAATATTAGGCACCAAATTACCAAAATTGGAACATTAAGACCTAAATTGCAACTCACGTAAAACTTTGGGGCACTAATGTTCTATTTGCCCCTCAATTTTTTGATGTTGAGTAACATACATTTTAAAATGTCGACAATGTTTTGGGAAGAGCAATTCCAGGTCCGACATAAAAGTCCGACATAAAAATGGAATTATTAGGGACACTAGCGGGTAACCCGTGCTCTGCACGGAAACCAATACTATGTCTTTTAACTATAGTTAACTAATATAGTAATCATCATTTTAACTAATACTATTAATAATAAAAATTAATCTATATGATTACTATTATTATAATAACTATTATAATTAATTAATACCATTGATAGTACTCCCTCCGTCTCAAAATAGATGTCGTTTTCGGAGTAAAATTTTGTCTCAAAATACTTGTCGTTTCACTATTTTCAAAGTTTTTTTATTGCTATATACCAATTATACCCTTAATAATGATAGTGAACTATCTCTTACCTAACCATTTAATTACCTAGGTAGTTGAATTACTTTAGGGGTATTTGGGTCTTCTTCACGTGCATTAATGGTATTTCTTAATATGTGTGAAACACTCCAAAACGACATCTAATTTGAGACGGAGGGAGTAATAGTTAATATATATATATTAATAGCAATGATTAGTCTATATAATAATAATTATTAATATAATTATTATAATAAAATAATATTATTAATAATAATATTAATTGATATAGTAACTATTATGATTAATTAATATTAAAAATTAATAATCTAACTTATATAATAACTATTATAATCAACTAATACTATAATAGTAATAGTTAATGTATGTAGCCTATTATAGTTAACCAATACTATTAATAGTAAAAAATAACTTATAAAGTAACTATTATGGTTAACTAATACTATTAATAGTAATAATTAGCTATATAGTAACTATTATAGTTAACTAATACTATTAATAGTAATAGTTAACTAATATAGTAGTAACTAATACTATTAATAGTAATATTTAACTAATATAGTTAACTATAATAGTAACTATTATAGTTAACTAATACTATTAATAGTAATATTTAACTTGTATTGTAACTAATATTGTTAACTAATACTATTAATAGTAATAGTTAACTAATATAGTTAACTATAATAGTAACTATTACTAATAAGAGTAATAGTTAACTATAATGGTTAACTATTATAGTAACTATTACTATTATTAGTAATAGTTAACTAGTAACTATTACTAATAATAGTAATAGTTAACTATAATAGTTAACCATTATAGTTACCCTTTTTAGTAACTATTATTATTAGCTAATAGTATTAGCTAATGAAAAGAAAATGAAAAGTCACTTATTTATTAGTATGTTGTTGATGTGGCTTCTCCAAATGCAAGCTTTCTCCATTGTTTATCCACATGTCAATACCATAGCTCTTTTGGCCAACTTTAATATATATATATATATAGATTTAAACCCATAAAAAATCTGTAATCATGTCATCAGTGTACATTACCCAATCCATATACACGAGTACCCATTTTTCATTTGTTAATAAAAACTGGCTAAATTCTAAAGAAATGATTTTAGCACACAATCTTGCGAAAATATAATCAAATAAAATTATACTACGATGCAATAAGTAATACTCTCTCCGTTTCAGAGTATATGTTCACCCTCTCATCAACACGTAAATTAAGAACTGGTTGAAGTGATGTAAGTTTTGTGAGTATAAAAGTAAAATAGGAGAGAGAATGAATGTGGGATAATAGTAAGTTGATTGGTGTTGTGAGTATAAAAGTAAGTTGGAGAGAGAATGAGTGAGAGGAATAGTAAAGATTTTTTGCCATTTTAAGAAATATACATAGTATACTCTGAAATAGATTAAAAAAGGAAAGGTGGACTGGTAGTGGGTTCCATGAAGCAAATTTATTTATTTTTCCCCACCTTTTTACCTGTTTATAGATTTAAGGGAAATAATAAAGTTATAAAATATGACTATAAAATGTGGCTTACAAAATGAGGTGTCATCAGGCCCGACTCAATCATTTTAGGGGCTCTGTGCCAAAACAAAAATATCGGCCCTTAGAATTTTATAAACTTACACACACAATATATATATATATATATATATACTCCCGTCTCATTTCAAATTGTAAAATTAATCACAATAAGTTCAAAAAAAAAAATATTAGACCAAAGATTAAAACCCAGAAACAGCCACCCAAAAAGACCAAAGTTTAAGAAAAAATGGCGAGAAATGAAATACTAACAATAAAAAAAATCAAACCAAAGATTAAAGCCTTTAATAATTTTAAAAAAAAAGAAAGAAAAAAGATCAAGGTTTTTGAATTAGACCAGATTGCTTCAAGAAGAATTAGAGTATTAGACCAAAGATTAAAACCCAGAAACAGCCTCCCAATTAAGAACCTAAAAATTTTAACCAGTTGGATTCAGTTAAAAACCAAGAGTTAGGGCTTCAAACTTGATTTCAAATCTAAAATTGAATCTCTAAATTTAAATTATGAAAATCCAAGAGGTGAAAGTTTAAAGTTATTACCTTCGAAGAGCTTCATGAGTCGTGAATCATGGCCTTGGCGGCTGGCAAGGAGCACGATCGGCGGACGATGGCGATGCTGTGAGAACAATCCGAATTAGAGAGAGTCAAAGTCAGAGAGAACAAGCGATGGAATGGAATTGGAGAGATCGCGATGGAATGGAATTGGAGAGATTCAGACTTCTAGTTAACGAAGAGGTTTTTTTTTCAATTGTCGAGAACTGAATTAATGGAGAAACGAGAATGCGGCTTGGGTTTGCGGGTTTGCGGCAAGAAGAAGACGCCAGAATAAACCAAGATGCATATAATGGGCCGGACTAAAATATTTGGGGCCCTTCCATTTTTTGGGGCCCCGTGCGGTTGACCTGGTTGAACAGGCTAAGAACCGGGCCTGGGTGTCATAATTGTGTTGATGTTTTTAATTGAAATGTGTTGGGTCCACTATCGATGTAGCCAATAAAATATCGCTACGACATCTTATATCCTTCATTTTGTACATTTCTTTTGTAAGCCTGGATTGCCCTAGATTTAAATATGTCTAGATTCATTGCATCTAAATACATGAGAATCATTTGTACTTAGTGAGTGTGTAGAACCGTCTTCTTCTTCATGATTCAAAGGTGACGTAAGCATTCATCCCACCAACCTCTTTCCAAGTTGATGCCTACTACGCTCAGAAAGATGGATAAATACAATCACACAGTTTAGAACCGCTTTCCACCACCAGTCACCACCCTCAACTCCGCCATCTCACCGGAGCTACAGCCCCATTCCGATCAGTTTCAGTAATGGCAGCTGCGTAAGTTGTGATTCTGTGTGTTTGTGTCGGAGTATTCAGTTGTTTTAGTTAACACGATCAATTCTTTGATTTCTTTTGAAACTGAAAATTATGATCTGACGTTGGAGTATATTTTCCGTGTGATTATAATAAAGGCGCTAATGTTTTTTTTTTTTTTTTTTTTTTTTTCCGGCGGTTGGTTGCAGTAGTGTGAAGGTGGAACGTCCGCCGTCGCTGGACTCCACGTCTGAACCACCGCCGCTCTTCGACGGAACTACTAGGTTTTCTTCCCCCTCTCTCTGTTTATTTGGATTTGATTATGCGATCCTGGGCGAAAATCGCGTGAAATTAAACTTTGATTTGTTATTTGTTGAAGGTTGTACATCAATTATCAGTGTCCGTTTGCGCAGCGTGTGTGGATTGCCAGGAATTATAAGGTACTACCTCTGTCCCTAAATGAGTGTCCAAATTTCATTTTAAGGGACACTGAAAATCTCAACTTTTTGAACAATTTGGTAACAACGATTCATATATAATCTTGTAATCTTCTTTCCAAACCTTTAGTTTTGCCGTATAAAGAAACCGGTGAAAAAAATTTCGAAAAAAAAACGTTTAGAGAGAAAGTTATGTTAAAAAAAGACACTCATTTAGGGACAAAGATTTCTTGAAAATGGACACTCATTTAGGGACAGAGGGAGTATAATTTTATCCCTGTCTGTCGCGACCCCGAACCCTGCGGGCCCGAGATCGCGAGCTGGACGTCGACTTAAACAATAAACTCTAAAATAATGGAGATAAAATTTTCCTTTTATACCAAAAGAGGATAACACAAAGTTTTGGGAAAACAATTTAACAACGACAATGTACTAGTGTAAGACCCATAAGCTCACACTACAAAATAATAAAATATACAAATCTTAGTGACGTCAAAGTGTGGTACAACTATCCCCAAAAGAGTTACACATTTATATAATGTAAACCCACCAATATACGCTTGCCCCAAAAACTCAACCCTCGCGACGTCCTGTCTCGTGATCAGCGAGTCTAATCATTTCCACCTGGGGGGGGGGTGTTAAGGAAAAACAAAGACAAAGGAAAAGGGGGTGAGATAAATCTCAATAAGTTACTAATGCAACTACATGACATGCTATGATGCAATAATCCATAATAAATCACATAACACATAGCAATTATCATATGTCAGATAGCAGCGGAAATAAACACACAACAAAGGATATAGCCAAGGTTTTCCAACTGATAGAACCAAATAAAGGTCGCTGCGCAGCTTCAATAATCAACAAGTCATCATCTTCATAATAGCATGAAAGCTGAAGAGAAATCCCCGGTACCGGAACCAATAACCAAATAATGTGCCACAAAGGGCGGGAGCCATGCCACAAAGTCATGCTCCAAACGTCTCAACCAAGGCCGATCTGGAAGAGGAAAATAAGGGCAAAACAATGGTCGACACCATAATGGACTTGGCCGGTGCCATCACAATATCTCACATCGCCCGACACAACCACAAATACCACCTGGACTTTCAAGTAAGGGCTAAGTAATAAAATACTAGCTCAAATAAACAACCAAGGATTCCAAAGTAGGGAACCAAACAAAGTGATCACCAATAAGATGAAATGAACCAACGACACACCAGTAAGGTGTTCCAATAAACTCAACCATGATAACACAATTCCCATATCACGTTCAATCACAAAGGATCCAGTTAACTCAAGGACATAACCAAAACTACTTACTCATCTCGAAGAGCTCAAGGGGAGCTTTAAAACGATAATTTATACGCCTAAAACGGAGTCCGGATGAACAAGATATGGTCCTCGAAAGATTGGACAAAAAAGGGAAATAATTTTCACAACAGGGGAGAGGGTGCGCGCGCCTCCTAGGTGAGGGTGCGCGCGCCTCCTAGATCAGAAGGAAAATCAAGATTGGAGGAGGGGAGGGTGCGCGCGCCTCCTTGAAACAGAAGGTCTTTTGTTCAAGAGGGGCATAAGAGTGCGCGCGCCTCCTATGGGAGGGTGCGCGCGCCTCCTTGCCCGGAAAGGCAAATTCCGGCAAAAAATCTGGGTTTCTACCATTTTCAATCCAAAACTCAAACCAAACTCAAATCTTCACCATTTCACAAATACTTGGAACCAAGACTTACAATATACACAACTATGAACCAAAACAACTTATAGACTTGCAATGGGGCTAACTAACAACATCTAGAACCCAACATAAGATTCAAATACCAAATTTCACAAAAATGAATAAAAATGTAAATCATCTCAAAATCAACCAAAGAAGCAATAAATGGTAATCATAGTATCATCTAAGCATAGGATGAACATTTTTAGCATAAATGGGGGAAAAACAACTTACTTGAGATTTCTCAAAGATGATGGATTTCAAATATTTTTGGCTTCCTACGATCCTATCGACGATCTAAACAAGTTTCAAGTTATGAGAAATGAGAGATAATGAGAGGAAGAGGAAGAAAATGAAGAGAGAAGGAAGAGAGAAAAACTTACCCACAAATGGAGAGAGAGAGAGAGTTGTGCTGGGAGAGATGAGTGAAAGTGAGGGTGAAAGAGTAGGGAGGTGAGGGAGAAGAGAGGGAGTAGGGAGGGAGTAGGAGAATTATTTTTAAAATGTTACACTTAGGGCCCCTCCCCTACACTATCCAATATAAACAACTCCCCACTAATAATTAAGACTCAACAATACTACACTAACCCAAATGACCCAAATAAAATGCTAGGCATAAATTAATATAACTCATAAAATGCACACATAAATTATTAATTAAGTAATAATTTAAATAAATAAATAAGTAAATAAATAAATAATAATTATTTATTACTAATAAAATAGAGCTTAGTTTTCGGGTCGTGACACTGTCCACTCTGTATTCATGGTTGATTGTACAGGAACTGTGTTAGGAAAGTCTTAACACTATTTTTCATTCAAATGAGTTTTACTAGTTCTCTGTAAATTTCTATGATCAAGGAGTTGACAAATTATATTGTGGGACATGAAAAACATCAATTCAATCTTCATTTCAAATAGATATGATTAATGAAGGCATTACATCTTTCTATTAAATGGCAATTTAACAACCTCCGAGTGAGGTGAGGTCCCCTGAGTAGTATTCTCACTTCAGAATGTTCATATTGGTTCTGGATCATATATATATGTGGATGTAGTTACATGTATATACATATGTATATAAATCTTTTTATCATGTGTGTATGCAGGGGTTACAAGACACGATCAAGTTGGTACCTATAGACCTTGTGAACAGACCCACATGGTACAAGGAGAAAGTTTACCCTGAAAACAAGGTTATCCTCTCATTTATCATATTCCCCCTTTTCATTATCAGCTCCCAAATAATGTTTTATCTAAAATGTAACTGTTCATTGGAAATTTTATTCGTCTGCAATAGTTAGAACAAGTGTGAATGAATATTATGCCTAGAACAGATGAGGTTTGACATACAATTTGTTGTAGAAGGATGAATTGATTCTTTTTGCAACTATTGTGTGTATGTGTGGTCTGTCCGCTTTCATTTATTTAGCTTCAATCTGCAAAACAAATTCCAACAGTATGTTAAACGACTTGATGGCTTATTCGTTACATCTTTGTTTCAGTTTTGATCTTAATGGGTGAATCCCCACTCAACTTGTATACATAGTTTAAGTTTGGTTGTCACTTTTTGACCCCCAACCATTTTGTAATTTGTAACGTAAGCAAGTCCCAAAGTAACTGTTAACTTTAATACGGTACAACGAAGTAAATTATGGTTCATAAAAATGTCGACTTGTCAAAGGAGACTGTTTTGGGATGGACGATGAAAATGATGTTACTAGATGGGAATTTTTTCTAAAGTATCGACTTTCTTTCATCTGAATTGGGACTTAAAACACCCCCGGTACAGCAATTTGGGTGGCTTTGTTTTAATACGAGTATGATTGACTTGGGCAAGTTGATATTTCAGGGTTGGGCTCCATTTTACAAGTGTTATTGAATGAAACCATTTTCTCATTCCCGTGTGTTATGTTTAATTCAGGTTCCGTCACTGGAGCATGAGAACAAAGTCATTGGGGAGAGTCTAGATTTGCTCAAATATGTAGACACCCACTTTGAAGGGCCTAAACTTTTTCCCGATGTAAGTTGTGGAATTTGTTGGACTGGTGATGACTCTACCCCCACCCCCACCCCGCGAAAAAGAAAATATTACATTTGAATGATGACTCAAGTAATGACATTGAAATTGCAGGATCCTGCCAAAAAAGAGTATGCGGAGGAGTTGCTTGCTTACACTGATAAGTTCAACGGAACAGTGTATTCTGCATTCAAAGGGGACAACCCAGTCGAAGAAACTGGTGAAATTCCAACTTCTTACAGTTCGGAAATTGTTATGTTTTAGTACCTGACATCATATTGTAACAAGACATAATTTTAATGTGGTTACTTGAATCAGGTAGTGTTTTTGACTTCTTGGAAACAGCTCTTCATAAGTTTGATGGGCCTTTCTTCCTTGGTGAACTTAGCCTGGTAAGTGAATTTTATAGGTAGAGAGTGCAAGTTGATGTCCTGAAGTTAACTGCTTCATGAATCATTTGAAAATTATGTAATGATTGAGCACTAGCATCTCCGTCCCAAAATGAATGATCTTTTTTGATCTAAGTGATACTCTCAAAAAGTTTACTTTAAGAGTACAAATTCATAAGTATCCTTGCTATATGTTTCAAAATATTAGTTCTGCAAGTATAAAGTGAAATGTGAAAGAAAAATGGAAATAATCATTTAGGGACACATTTTGGAATCAAAAAGGTCATTCATTTTGGGACGGAGTGTTAACATTAATATAGAGATAGCTTCGACTCCAAAATCTTATGATCATGGAATGTTTTTGTGCCTCTTATTTGGGATATCTTCTCTAATTCTTGGGCATGATCTTGGTCTTCAGGTGGACTTTGCTTATGCTCCTTTTGTTGAAAGATTTCATATTTTCATACAAGATGTGTGGAAGCATGATATCACATCAGGCAGGCCCAAATTAGCAAAATGGATCGAGGTACATCCATCAAACACTTTCTACAGTATTCTTTTTTGTAGTAATCTCAATTGTCATAACTAGAGGAGCTTTACAGTTGACAGAAGTCTATTTGCAGTTGTACATGTTCTTCACTATATTGAGCTCTAATCTACCAAGTTGCAGAAACATAACTTACACTTACTGCAGTGTTTACACCTGATCTAAAAGCTTAAGCTCGTAAATTGTGGGCCAACAATGGATATCTAGTCATACAACTAACCCTCACGTGTGACCAGTGGCAATGCCACTTCGAAAGGGGGCAAAATTATTATCATTAAGCAGAAGGGAGGGGGATTTCTTCACATAACGGGGCAAGTTTCAATGCATCGCATTAAAACCCTTCAAATTTAAAAATATCTGTACTAGGAATTTTTTTTTTTTAAAAAAAAATAGATGGGGGCAATTTCCCCCAATTAGTTCCTATTTAGATCCGCGCGTGCATGACCCGACCACACATTCAGAGTAAACAAATGGTGCATTCATGCACGATATGATTTGGATAAGAAATGCAAGTGGGGTAATTCAAACATGTGACTTGCCAGAATTAGAGCCTCAATACCATGTCAAGTTACCACTAATATAAAGCCTAAATTCTGTTGATAGGGGCCCAACAGTGGACATCTAGCCTGAATAGTCTTTTTACCCAATTATGTTACGAGCATAACTTTCTAATGCATTTTTGACTGGATTAGACAACTTTTTATGCTTAGTTCTTCTTTCTCTTGCGGTCTGTTAATTAAAGAACGCTGAGTGTCGGTAAGTTGGGATTTGAATATATCCATTATTGTGATTCTTGAACGACTGATTTACTCGCCATGTATGATGATATTATACAGGAGATAAACAAGATCGAAGCCTACACCCAAACCAAAGCTGATCCTAATCACCTCATTCCTTATTACAAGAGCCGCTTCCTGGTATTTTTCCTTTTTCATATTTTGGTCTTTCTGTTATCTGAACATAACAAAAATATCTTGATCACCATTTTCACCTTATTTGTTGCAGGGCCAGTAAAAATGTTAATGCCTAGGTTCTAAATAAGTGGCGTTTGACGGTTTGAGGGACGCACAAAATAAAGCAATGAGACTACTCTCTTGCCTTTAAGCAATAAAATAGTGGGTGTGTATTAATAGAATAAAATCTATGTTTTAGTTTAGAAAATTGGGCTTTGTGTATGTATGGGATTTGCATGAATGAAATTCACTACTTATCAGAAGGCTTTTGTTATTGTGATGTCCTCTCCCTCCTTTGCTTTTCTTTCTACTTTTATAAATACTCCCTCCGTCCCAAAATGATGTTCCAATTTGTCATTTTTCATTGCGAAGATCATTTTAAGACGGAGGGAGTAGTTTACAAATGAATGCTACTATCCAAACCTTACTAAGGGGGCTGCGGCCCCCCGTTTGTCAATTTTTATTTTTTTTTACTAGTGCAATTTTTGTAAATTTTAAATTAATTAGTGTAATAAATTAATATTTACCCCCTTTCAATGAAGAAAAAAATACACTAAATTTTTTTCTTGCCCCCTTACACTAATAAGAATAATTTTGACACCTTCCAATTTTTTTTGGTCCCGCCACTTAGCCAGAAGGCAATAGGTTGTGAGGCTTGACTTTTATCACTAGGGTCACTGGACATGGGTCTTTACACAAGAAAATGTTGGGATTGATTTTTCTCATTTACAGTCGTGAAGTTTCTAAGGATTACTCGTATTTCTTATAGAAAAGCTGTTAGAAAAAAATATTCATTATAACCATCGTATATTTATAGACACCCGCAAGTGGTCTACGGAGTACTCTTCTAAACTTTAAAGTCAAAGCAAAATTTGTCAACTTCATTGCACTTTGACTATTGATTTAGAGAAAATTTGATTATCTTATTGAAAAACTAAAAGTTACTTATGAGAATATTGATAATGGTGAATCAAAAACAATTTTTAAAATTTTTATTAAGATAATTAATTATATTACAAGTGCAATGAAGGGTTGAGAGGGGGGGGGGGTTGAGAGGGGGACTAGTTGAGGGTGGGCAATGGCGAGTTGAGAGGGGGGTTGAAGGGGAAGGGTTGAAGAAGCTCAACCTGGTTGAGGGAAAAATTGTGGGACCCGACCATCACACGCGTCCGCCTCCAATAGGGCCGGGACGGGCGCGTGCATCTCACGCACATACATGGCGCGTAAAGGTTTCGTTTTTTCTTTTTTTTTTCCTGAAGCTTACACGTGGCGGCATCTGGTTGGTCCGCCATATTTTCGGATTTTATTTTCATCTCAAATTATTGAACTCAATTATTTTACAGCAAATTAATTTTATTTTTTTTATTTTTTTCACCAAAATTCATCATTTTTTTCCTCTATAAATTTGATATAAGTTTCATTTGATTTGAGCACCAAAAAAAACCTCCCTTTTCTCCCTATAAATTTCTTAATTATCCTTCTTTAACCCTTAATTATCTTTTTTTTTTTTAAAAAAAAAAACCCTCTTTTCGGAAATTAGTGATTTAATAAAATTAAAAAATTCTCGTATTTATTTAATTGTAATTACAAAAAATAATTAAGTGCGAATTATTTTTTAATTATAAATGATTATTATTATTATTATTTTATTAATCATAAAAATAAAAATTATAAATAAAAGTGGTGGGGGTATGGAATGATGAGTTGGGAGGAGTTGAATTTTAAACTAAACTAGCCATTGTGGGGGGTATAGTTGAGAGGGTAGTTGAATGATTAAGTGGATGGAGAGAGAAGATGAGGTGAAGTAATATTAGGGTAGTTGAAGGTTTTTTGGTGGTTGAACCATTGTATATGGTCTTAGGCAAGCCATTTGGTCGGGACCCTTAATTTTCCCTCACAAGCAATAGTGCGGTGTCATTTTCGAATATCCACATGTATTTTTTTTTGTCTTTCATCGTTGTTCTTACTAATGAAGGTGTTTTGTTTTTCGATTTTTTGTAGGTTTTAATACGATAACAGTTGTTGAATTGCAGACTAACGACGAGACTTAAAGAATTTTATTAATAAAAATATCAAGTTTTTAGCTTAGACAATTGGATTCTGTATTTGGATTGAATTGAGATATTATAAATGAAATATGAAAACAATGCAATAAATTTTAGTAATAATGCAAAAATAAATAAATAAAAATTTGATCCAAATGATAAATGTTGTTAGTGCAGAACTGAGGTGTTGCCTCAGGTGTTGCCCTGACAGTCTAAGTGCTGTGACGAGATTCTTTGTAATTTGACATTTCTTTCTAATGTAATTTTTATACTAATGTCCTAATATTATTTTCTAGATGTTGGACCATATTTTCAGGTATAATAAAGTTGGTTTATGGAGCTTAAAATGTGGCAGAAAAATTAATGGAGATTTATTCATAAAGGCCGAGTAAAAGATGGAATAACAAACATATTTAACATGTGTTAAATATGGTAAATATGAAGAAGACCAAGTCCATTGTTAGTTGCTGATTAATTGAAGATGTACAAGGCATTGGAAGCTTGGAGTACACAAACGGTGAAGCTAGGACTTGGAGATCAAGCTTGCGGTTGAGAAAATCATGGGAAGAAGACCAAGTCTTCGCACAAAAAGTGGAGAGCAAGCCCACTCACTCTCCCCACTCTTCTCACACGATCACAAACAGCCCAAGGCTGTTATTTGTGTAGCCTCCAAGTTTTGGTTGGCTATAAATAGATGCTTGGATGAAGATTGAAGAGAAGCCTAATTTTATACACACATCCATAGCACAAAAGACCAAAGTACTATTGGCTCCTTTTGAGATTCTTTCTTCCATACACTCTTTTATCACTCAAATACTTCGGGTTTGAGTGAGTTTTGGTTAGGATAGAATCTTGTACTTTGTTCTTACTTTGGTTCCATAGAGAGTATATCATAGTTTGTATAGGGAACCATTTTAAACTTTGTAATTAATTTTGATTATAAGGTTTTCGCCATCTAGGCATCTCAAGTTATATTTATATAACTTGAGAAAAATATTTCTCTTGTGCTATTTATTTTCCGCTGCAAAAACTCTACTATTTTTGTGTGTGTATTTTCTGTCCGTCTGGAGTGTTACCTGGGTGTTGCTTAACACTTGAGGTAACATCTGTTCTCAGAAAGTCATTGACAAACAATTTCAAATGTAAATAATTCATATAAATATATTGCAATAATGTTGAAGCAATGTATTCATAGTTGCAAATAGTTTTTCAAACTATAATGTACAAAGAAAAATCAATTTTGTTAATTAAATTTGAAGTAGTAGAGGAGGAAAGCCAAAAAAAAACAAATAGACAGAAAGGAAATCAAATTAGGAAAGAGGGAGAGAGAGAGAGAGAGAGAAAAGAAAAAGTGAAGAGAAATATGTAAAACCATCTTGCACCATATAGGACTCGAACTCAGGTGGATGGTTTAGCAACGCCTACAAGCACCTTGGCAATACACCTTCATCTGCTAGGCCAAAGATTTCAATAAATAAACACGGACTTATTATATATCAACTAAAAATTAAATTTTGGGGCCCAAAATTAGCCAAAAATTCGGGGGGCTCAAGGCAAACCGACTTACTCGCCTTTAGTCAGGACAGGAGCGGGCCTGCTTACCCTATCTTCTTACCACTTACAGTAAAATATCTTTTAAAATTCTCTCTCAAAGTGAAAAATTCTACTCCCTCTATCCTTAAATGAATGTTTTTTTTCGAAAAAATAATTTACCAAAACACCGAAAAATATTTTTAGAAACAATGATTATTTTAAGTCGTATTTAAATTGTACTTCATGAGTTCGTACATAAAAAAATCTCAAAAGCGTTCACAAAATTTACCAAATCACCGAAAAAATATTTTTAGAAACAATTTCTTAAAGTTTACCAGACAGCTCAAAACAAATTCATTTCATTTTAAAAAAATATTTTTTGAAAGCTATTCTCCGGGAGCCATTCTCCGAAATAAATGGAGACAAGTTAAATCATAAAATGGAGAGGGATAAAGTGGGAGGGGTGTGTGTGTGTGTTTTCAAATGTGAAGGGTTTGGCTATGTTAAAAAGATCGGGTATACTTATAAATGTTGCGGTGCGAATAGCAATTATCTTGAACGAGACAAATAAATAGATCACCGGATGCGTCTACCGGATTCTGACAGTTATTAGCCCCTCTTGTCGCCGTCGTCTGCCGCCGCCGCCGCCGCCGTTCTTTCGTTGTCGTTGGTAAAGTCCACTACGCCCGAGCTCAAGCGTATTCGTAAATCGGTTACACACATCTCTCTCTATAGCATGTTTATTTCTTCTCACACACATTTTTGATTCAATTTTTCGAAGTAAATACAATTTATTTTGTCAAACGAAGAATTGAAATTCTGTAACATTACTTGATAATGCAAGAGTCGTTGGGTGATTACGATGTGATATGAATTCCGCTCGAGATTTGTGCGCTGCTGCAAATGATGATTTATTCAGTATCTTCGCCCTAGAAATTACATGTGATTCGGTTAGATATCTTTGACAATATAGTTAAGTCAAAAAGTATTTCATCAGATCGGTGTAGCTTATTCTGCGATTTGTCACTGTTTTTGGTTTTGGCTTGCTGATAATAATACACCATTTTCACTTTTGGTAGGTATATACTCCCAACTTCCCACTCGAATTATGACATTTTTGCCATTTTGAGTAGCTCACTCGAAGTAGAACAACCCTAAATTGGAAATTTTTTATTTAATGAGACCCACATTCACAGACCCACAACAATTTTCCACTCATTATTCTCTACCCCACTTTCTCTCTCCTACCACACTTTTCATACAACACCTACTCCACTAACATTTTTCCTTAATCACCGTGCCCAGCCCAAAAATCATATTTCGAGCGTGACGGAGGAAGTATGACACAAGATAGTGCCTTTAGCGAATTGACTTTTAGGTTCAGTTTTGAGTATGAGTGCTATTTTTACATTGGAAGAGAGGAATTTGAGATTGACATCGAGAGCTACCAGCTTTTAGAAGTATGGTGAAGAATGTTATTTGTATACTCCTCCGTCCCACCTCACTTGAGACCTAAGAGGTGGGGACAATAACTAAGGAAAAAGAATAAAACAAGGAAAATGTGTGGTAGAAAATGAAGATAGAGAATGAGTGGGTTAATTGTAGGTTGGTTGAATGAATTGTGTGGTGGAAAATGAAGAGAGAGAATGAGTGGGTGGGGTAGATTGAACATAGAATTATAAAAAGATTACCATTTTGGGGAGTCTCAAGTGAAGTGGGACGGACCAAAATGGAAATAAGTCTCAAGTGAGGTGGGACGGAGGGAGTATACAGTATCGCTGCTGTTGTATCTTTTGCAGTGCAAGATTCTGTTGATTTATCTTTATCTTTATCTTCTTTACTCAATGGAGTTCGATTATGGTAACTTGTTAACTTTTGCACTCTCTACGTTGTTGTGGTCGTGGTTGCCATTAACTTCTGCTTACTCAATGGAGAAGCTAGTTTGGAGAACTGTTAGAAAATGAGTGATAATTTGTGATTTTAGAAAATGACTAAAAAATGTTATTTGTAATCTATAAACAATATTTTGTTGTTTATACTTGGTGATTTTAGAAATAGCCCTCATGGATTAGTATTGAGCACTGATGGTGGTCATAAATTCAGTTGTGATAATTTATCTAGTTTATAAATACTTATCTGTAGTTGTTCATTTCTTTGTCACAGAGGAGACGAGATGGATGAGCTAAAATCTGTTATGAATGAACACATGGATCAAGTGGCAGATCTTGTTGAGAAATTCTCAGCTGAACTTCGTACGGGGCTACAGCCAGCCATTGATAACTTCCTTGGCTTCTTTCATGCCATTGACTGGAAGGTTCTCCTTACTATCTCTTAATCTTTTTTCTCCACAGTATGATTTCGATGGTGAGAAATGTGCATGTTGTGGACCTCCACATGGTCTATGTAGGATTTATGGCTTTCTACTTTATACTAACAAAAATATTTTTGGTGGAATCATAAAATAGTATATGCACCCACCTTACCAATTCATTGAAATATTGTAAAGGTTAATGTACTACCAAATTGTTTAATATAAGATGCAGCGGTTCTTAATAACTTTGTACTTGTGGTTTGCAGTTTCCGATTCCGCTAATGGCCCTTAGTGTTGAACAATTGTTTGACCACCCCATTGTATCTTCATCAAAGAAACTTGTATCTGTATGTCTTGTGGGGAAAATAGTATAATGATAATGGTCGCTTTAGTGGGTGAGGTGGAAATAGGGTAACTTGTGGGTAAACGAATATAATGATAATGGTCGCTTTAGTTTGACAAGCGTGGGGACCTAAAATATGATCTTCTCCTGGATTTTTTTTCTTGTAAGGTGCTGAATTGGCAATGGTTTCATAAAGTTGAATTCTCATTCTATGTTGCAATGGCATGCAAAATGGCTCTAACCGAACTTAATAGCCCATAATTTTCTCACTCAACGAATCTTTCCCCCGCCTCCTCCTTATTCCTCTCTCTCTCTCTCTCTCTCTCTCTCTCTCTCTCTGAGGAAGGTACTTTTTTTTTTTTTTTTTTTTTTCCTTTTAGCAAATCTGATCTGCTTGGATTTACTACTTATAATTTATTTGATGCATATGTTTTGTGTTGGAAGAGAATACATAATCCACTAAATTGTCACATATGATTATTAGTTTGTATCTCAGATAGACAAGTTGCTCGTACTTATTATGTGAGTGACATGTTAAGATTGAGCAATTACTTGCTGTTTGTTCTGTATGTGAAAACCATTCCTTGTATTTTCCATATGTATCTTATATTATGCTATTAATCATACCAACTTTCAAGTGCATGTCGTCTGTCCTTCACTTGTTATTTATCTTGGGGTGTATTAGTGGAAAATAGTAATTTTGGACAAAGCAATAACCTTACTGCAGTTATTAGCCCAAGGAGATGAATGATCATACTTTTATTTCTTTTGTTCTATTCTGTTGTTTTATCAATCTTGCATTTGCCTCTTTAAGTTTCCGTGTTTCAGTCTATTTTTGAACTATGATATCATAACTATAAAATCTTACTTTGACTATGGTAAAATAGTTCTATGCTCTTGACTTTTTTTCCCGCTGTCACAGGAACCTTGGTTACTTGGTCTGCTGGGATTCTATATCCTGCTGCTACTGGTTACTATTATCTCACGGAAGAATATCAACTTTCAGATGTGCCTGTTTCTTCTTGCATGTAAGTTTCTTATGTCCCGAGTAATGAATCAGTTTATTTTTTCTTATATTCTATTTGAACCATGATTGAGTAATGTCATTCGACAGAGATGTTATGGTTCTTCTCTTCATTTGGTCCCATAGATTCCTATTTTCATGATCATTGGCATTTGTTTTTCTGCTTTAAGGGCACTTGAACAATGACATAATCATACATTAAGCAGTAAGGTCCCGCCCCTGGATTTGCAAACTTTTTGAAGTTGTCATAAACTCTTTACTCTCTACAAATAAGTCATGTATAACCTCAGGCTTCTAGTTAAAGAGAGATGGTATCCTAGCTGTCATGTACTTATGTTCATGGTTCTGATATGCCTTGTTGCCTAATTGCTTTGTGTCAATCATCATACCCTAAAGCACCGTGTTACTCTCTTGTTTGGATCTTTAGATGGTGAGGGAAGGTCAATTTTATTTTCGCTAGAACAGTTCTCTGATCCAGTATATTTTACTCCCTCCGTCTCAAAATGATCCTCACACTCTTTTTTTTTGCCGTTACTACGAATGATCTTTGAGCAATTATTTAGGTTGATTTTATTCCTCTAATGAAAATCTAAAACTTGTTATTGATAGTATTGTTGATGGTTTATCAACAACAAGTTTTAGGTTTTAATTAGGAGAATTAAATCAACCTAAAATAATTGCTCAAAGATCATTCGTAATAACGGCGAAAAAAGTGTGATGATCATTTTGGGACGGAGGGAGTATTTATTTATTTATTTATTTATTTATCTATCAACTGTGTGTGTGTAGATGTGATTGCAGCTAGCATTTGTAACTCAATGCAGAGTGCCACGTAAGAGAGAGTCTTTCTAATTCTCAATTCAGAAGGTTGAAGGGTAGCTATGAGCATTAACAGGCTCTTTTTCGTTTTTCGCAGTTGGATAGTGAAGATACATTTTCTTACCTGTTGCATCAAGTATTTTGTTGGTTGACCTTTTGATCATTTGGCGTTTTTGTGTTCTTTTATTTTATTTTCGGACTAAACATAGTATCCTATCCCCTCCGACTGTCCCTCCCTACGCATTTGGTCTGGTGACATGAACCCTTGCAGAGGAGAAATATCTGACAGAAGAAGAGCTTAGGTAAATAGAATACCAAGAAACCAAAGTCAGAAAACTCCAAGCAATTAATGTAAGCAATTATTGAAATAGTGGGAAATACGGTCATCTCTTGCATATCAGCTCCTCCGTTAACAGCCAGGGAGATATCGTGCTTTGATATGGATCTGGTGTGTGTGTACATATATATCCGCTGTAATTAGTCTTATAGTGATTACTACCTCCTCCGTCCCAAACCGATAGTCCCATTTCCCCTTTCTGTTTGTCCAAGAAAGTTAGTCCCTTTTCCAAATTTAGGCTTCAAAATTACTGAATTTTCAAAATTTATAATGTAATCTTAAAATGTTTGAAAAGTCAAATGGGACTATCAATTTGGGATGGAGGGAGTATAAGATTTGTTTTGTTTCCTGGTGATTGTGCAATTCTCTAGTTGGCATCAGAAATAGTAGTTGGACATGAATTTCACTTTGAGCTATAATTGGTGCAGTGACTGGTGTATATTTTGCTGAAAACCTAAACGGCGTCTTGGTCAACAACTGGGAAAGCTTCGCTGGCCAAAACTACTTTGACCGACGAGGACTTTTTCTCTCAGTCCTCTGGTCTGGACCCCTACTTGTTCTCGCAATCATAATACTGGTCAGTTGCTCATCATCCACATTATTTCTTTCTTCTTCACCTTACTTGTACCATGTCTTTCATCCTCGATATCTCAATCACCTTCTGTTATTTGCAGGTTAACACCCTCTTTTCGTTATGCTATCTGATTGTAAGATGGAAAAGAGCGGAGCTGAGACACCGTGCAAGACTTGCTACTACTAAACAGGATTGATGGGGGTGATTTTGGGCATAACCAGGGGCATATCCGTCATATGGTCTGTCTGGTTCGGGATAGTTTGTGGATTTTGTGTTATTTATACATAGTGATATATAGCAGCAGAGATACTCAGCTGACTTTGTTGTAGCAACTTCTTTACCCTAGTTATTACACTGTCATTTTTGTAATGCTTCACTGCAACATTTTGACTTTGCTAATTACAGTATGTTTTAGTTATCTTTGGTTCAATTCATGCAAACATTTCTTCTTCTTCTGCTCATACGACGGCCGACAAATTTCATAGCTCGTAAAAGCGGTGCAACAAATCATTTTTCGCAGAAACAACTCAAAATCACTCGCTGACTCCCTCTCTATTAGGTTGGGTTGCAGATGACTCTCTTTTAATCTATTAAAGCTAATAACTATACACGGAGTTGATGACTTCAAAAGCTCTCATTGATTATCAAGCACCGCAACACTAATGACATGAATCGAGATGATGCCTGAAGAAGATCATTTGGTAGTTTTCTCAAGTATCATGAATCGAGATGATGCTCCAAGACCATTTGATATTTTTCTGTGTATCACATCTAGGGGTGTTGACAATTCGATTGACGGTTGTTTTTGGTGATACAGTTCGATTGTCGGTTGTTGGACTGATGATTTTGATTTTCATCTCATCCGTTGATTTGGAGGAATTGAATCTTTGTAAGCCATGCACACACGATCAACACATCAAGGAGGTTATGTTCATTTTTCCCATGATTGTATGTTACCAAACAGGGGCGGATTTATGACCAGGCGAGCGTAAGGCGATGGCCCACACTGAATTTTTTTCAGACAATATTTACCGAGTATTTTCCCACAGATATCAATATATATTTTCTATGTCTCTTAATACCAAGTATGTATGGCAGCCAAGTGGTAAGAGTTCAGATAGAATTGTAGGGAATCTTAGGTTCGATTCCTGAGGAAGGAGGAGTGAGTAGATTTTTTCTTTCTTTTCTAAAGCTACCCTCCTATTATCTGATTAAACCCACCCACCTTTACTGTACTCCCTCCGTCCCAGCTCACTTGAGACTTTTTGACCAAAATTGGTCAGAGGATTTTTTAATGCTGGTCATTTTACATTTTTTAATTTTGTTCGGATCATAAATATTTCTATAAGTGTTGGTCAAACCGACCTTAAGTTGACAGTTTTGGTCAAAAAGTCTCAATGAGGCTGGGACGGAGGGAGTATTCTTGATCTCTTTTTCTAAATTCACCTACCATTTTTATGAATTCTGATTATACCCACCCACCTTAAGAAAGTAACAAAAATTACTAAATTTAACACTTAAAATATTATTGCTTCAAAAAAAAAAAACACTTAAATATTAT
>JAOWBW010001130.1:177789-269123 GCA_026119855.1 Campanula takesimana
TTTCTCGAGCAAATTAGTGTCCCCCTAAACTTAGTAGTGGCTCATCTGGTGTTCTAGAATTTATATGTGATTGAATGAGTTGTGGTGAACACCTTTGTTCAGTTTTTAAACTTAAATGCATCTACTTTTGTTGGCAGGGCCGGTTGTATTAGTGGTGTTATTGTTAACGGAATCTACCAAGCATAATAATGAAGGTGAACGTTAGTCATGTAACTAACTTTTTTGTTATGCTTTTAACAAAATTTTATGACATTCGCAAGTGAAGATAGTACAAAAAAATGAGTGCGGAGGTGTGAAATTGGTCGTACTGTCACTGTGCTATCGGCACGGGTACCACTACTAGTGTATACTCCCTCCGTCCCATTTCAAATTGCACAAAACCGTCTATGCACGAAAATTAAGAAAAAATGGAAAAAGGTGATGTGTTGTGAGTATAGATAGTTTGGTAGGAGAGAGAAAGTGGGGTAGGGAATAGTTAGTGGGTTAGTTGATGTGAGTATGCAAGTGGGTAAAAACTTTCCATTTTTGGATTTTGCAATTTCTATGGGACAGCTAAAATGACAAATTTTGCAATTTGAAATGGGACGGAGGGAGTATATATGGGTTAGTGAAAATGCTGAAAAACTTGAGGTACATGTCATGCCTTAAGTTTTCATTTTTTTCCCTGGAATTTGTTCAGTATGAGACCAATATTTGATGGTATCTATAAATAGGGAGAATGTATTTAATTTCTCAAGTTGACAATATTTAGATTCCAATTATTAAAATAAACATTATGAATACGGAATACTACTCCAAAAAATTGTAGCCAATCACATTAGTCACCCATTGTTTAGTTAAGTGCATAACGCTTGAAATCAGCCAGTTCTAAAAGTTAATTAGTCAGCAAGACTGAGCATTAATGATGATTATAGAAACACGTGTTTGATTCAATGAGCTTAGGGAGTAACAGCATAATAAACCCTAAAGACACATACCAAGAAAAGTACTTTATGTAGCATAACTAAACCAGAATGATAACTGAAAAAATCAAGAACAAATTTAATAAAACAAATAAGTTATTTGTGAAAACATGATAATAATCTCATTGATCAGGAATTGGTAATTGATACCGTCTAATAACAATAAAACTCCATTTGTACTCAATTAGTAGAGATGCAGGGAAAAGTGGTTCAGTTTCCCCTCTCAAAGTTCATTACACTACATGTGCAGACTCATGATTTTTCCAGGCCATGGCAGTGTTACTATGTGAATGACAAAGACAGCCAGAAATATGTCAAAGAAGACAGAAAACCCCCAATGAAATTTCCTATTTGGCAAGTCAACAAAGACTCCTGATGAGGAATTGAGGATGGAGGTGGGCTTCAATTAAAAATATAATTGAATGGATGTTTGAGTTAGTTCCTAAATGTGAATATCCCGTCCCGGAAAAAGAGAATGTCATGGAGGACATTTCCGGACATTGTATGATAACACGAGTGAACTCGTTTGGTAAGCATGAGGGTCGCCACACCGCTTGATTTTAGGCCCAAGCATTGACAAATGGCCATAAAGATTTGAGAAAAACAAAGGGTTTGGGGGTCAAGCTTTGAGAGAGGAAGATCATTAAGTCGGTTAAAACTGGACATTCAACATGATACTTAAACTTAAAATGCGTGTCGGTGTGCATGTTAAGTGCTTTAGAAAGAAAGAAGGGAAGCTTTGTGATAAATGAGTTTTTTACTCATTCTATTCGATACTTTTAAGCTTAATTATTGCTTTGTTCTCAAGCTTTTGTTATTTGATTAGGTTCTTTTTGTGTTTTTGTTGTGTAGGGTGGTTATGTGCTCAATTTAGAAGAAAATGGGAGAAATTGAGCTTAATGAATCAAGGTTATGAAGGCCAAGGACTGCTGTGCAGAGACTGCTGAAGTCTAGGGACCAATCTGCCAGTTCAGAGATTTAATGACCAAACTGCAACAAACTAGAAGTTCAGGGACTATTATGAAATACATGAAAGTTTGAGGACTAAACTGGAAAATGATGAAACTGCAGGGACTTAACTGGAATCTCGGATCCTTAAGCCGCAAGATGAGCCGACAGAGAGACCAAACAAGCATTACAATTTCTTTTCTATTTTATTTAGGATTTTGATTTAGTTTCCTTCTCCTTTTTCTTTTACAATTCCTTTTTAGTTTAGGTTTTAGATTTAGTTTTTCCTATAAATATTAGACTAGGTTTTTAGTATTTTTAATCAATCATGTAGCTAGTAAATACTTTGTAAGGTTTGCAAGGTTGGAGAAATTTGTTCTTTGTCGATGAAGAACAATTTCACCAACTACGAATTGGAGATAACTTTTTTATCAATTTTATGATTTAATATAAATCTTGTATTCTTTCCCATTCTTGTTTATCAAAATATTCTTCATGCTAAATTCTTTAGTTTCGATTATATGTTAAGATATAAATTGGTTTTAAAATTATTGGGTATTTATTACTGTACTAGCGTGGGTAATAATATGTTGACCACTATTTTGATGATTAAATTCAATTGAGGACCTAGCGGAAGTCAAAAGGATTTAGGTTCATGTGTTCTTGAGTGCTTCATGAATTTCTTGCATGTTGTATAGACCTAGCGGAAAGTATTAACATAAAGGAAATAATAGGGTTGCAATCCGACGACCGAACCGTCCCAATTCTTACATAAGTGAATGAACCCATGGATTGGGATTGATGATTTGATTATTATCATAGCATAGGGGAGATGATTGTGAATCTATATTCCGCAAATTCTATTATTTATGTGCTAGTTCATGTTGATCACCTATCTTATTGTATTATCTTTTATTTTATTGTTTTTAAAATAGTCAAACAACTTAGAATTAATCCAAGTCTCTGTGGTTCGACCCTTGTGTTTGCATATTGCTATGACGATAGCTCGTGCACTTGCGAGGTATTATAATTTTGTCTATCACTTTGCAATGGAAAAAAGTGTCGATGATCATCCTTAAACCCTTAACCACCACAAAGAAATAAAATCTAGAGGATGACTAAGGTCATCATAGGAGAATAAATATGACATTTATTTGAACTAGAAAGCAAGTAAAAATGTAGGCATTGAGAAATCAAGCCATTTTGATTGTGATGTAAAGTCAAGGACTTTTATTTGGGGGGATCAATCATGTGTTGTCATTATGGTCATCCATATGCACATGATTCTTTTAGACATGGGAGTCCAAAAGAGAATCATAGCTATCTTAGGACAATTAGCCTAAATGACCATATCTATTGAATATAGGGAAGCTAGTAATGACATACATAAAGATTGCATTTTTATCTATTCTAGACATAAATTAAGACATGCATTAAAAGGGAATTAAGGGGTGAAATGACCTAACATACTCTCACTTACATGGTCTTTGATTTTAGAGATCAAGGGTTCCATTTTAGTGGTCATTGTAGGATTAGTTTAGGTCATTTCTTTAGGGAATGTAAAGACCTGAACATTAAGTAAATTGCATGAAATAAGTGACATAAGTAAAGGGGGCAAGGGGATTTAGAGATTGGTCCTACTCACATCCTAAGGTTCCTTGACCATATTGGCCAAGGAAAGTCCCTAGGATGATCATAGTAAGTTTATCCCAACTCAAACATTGTAAGTATTAAAGATTCAAATTTTATATAAATTAAATACAATTGACAACCAAGAGCTCAATAATATTAAGGTTTAAGACATAAATGTAAAGACTTTAATAGTTAAGAGTTGAGATTAGGAATTTATACCCTAAAACGAAAAAGCCAAGTTTGATGTAGATCTTGGGACATTGAATCAAATTTGGTGGTTGTTGTGTGTTTTGTGTTTGTAAATATTTGTATGGGAGTGTATGAGTGTAATGGACTCAATAGGGGAAGTAACACTACATGAAATAGTGAGTTACTAACCCTGAAAAGTGCAAGTATCTCGGTTATGTGGTTGTGAGTGTGTATGAGTGAATTAGAGAGCAAGAAAGAGAGTCCCAAATAAGAAACAGAGTCCCAAATAAGAAACCAACCATTAATATTTATAGAAAGATTTTGGCAAGCGAGGTATTGTCGGGCGACAATTCCACGCGCTAGGGACTGTCGCCCGACTCTAGGTATATGGTCGGTCGACAAAGCCTACGCGGTATGAAACATTTTAGAAGGTTGACATTGGTGTAAATGCACGTACAAGTCGGCGTACTGTCGGCTGACATTCCCATTCGGAGGACACTGTCTGTCGGGCGACACTAAGAGGATGCAACAAACTCCTTTGAAGTCCTTTTAGTACTAAGGAGGGAATGAAAAGTGGTCCCCGGGGTTTTTCAAAATAATAGAAAAGTCCCCAGTTTCCAATATGCGGTACCAACACTAATGCAATTGCACAATTTATCACTTCCACGACAAAATTCTTCTCTAGTTTCAATTTCTAACTATACTATTTCAACTAAATGGCGACTATTAGCTCCATCATATATCTATAATACCCATCATCTAAAGTAGCCCTCCCGCTATCTATTTCAATATAGGACACCAAAATTTTGGAGTTGCCGCGTGGGAGGGAAACAAGATAAGATGTAGATGTTGGGTTGTGGAGACAAAACAAAGAAGGAAAAGGAAATTAAATTTGAGTCATATAAGAATTCATGGAATTCCTTATTTGACTAGGTTGAAATTTATTTTTTCTTAGGATTCCTTGTTTAAGTGGATTTAGGAACTTAATTATTCCGGGTTTCCTACTCAGTTTAGGTTTTGGACGTGTTGCCTATATAAACCAAGTGATGGCCATAAACATTGAACACACGTGGTGCTAAGAAAAATAGACAGAGAGAATCTGTGAGTTACAAAGAGAGCCAAGTGAGTGCTAGCCCTTGGGGGTGCCCTTAAGGGCAGTCCATGGATGGGTAGAAGCATGTCTAGGGTTTTATGTGTGATGAGAGTGTATACAAGGAGAAGTTATCTCCTTGCTATATAGAGCGTAAGCTTTATTGTAAACAGACACATATTGTGATATTAGTGAAATATCCGACGAACTGGGATAACAAATATTGTGTTCTTTTCTTGTTGATTACTTTCATATTATTCGTATGCACGGTTGCTGTGTCTCACCATTATCAGAATTGTATGGGCAAGAACTGCACGGATATACCACAATTTCCCCAACAGTAGAAAAATGGATAAAGAGTTCACAGAGAAAAGGGGGGGCCTGAAGAGAGAAAAAAAGGAAGCCAAACAAATAGTAGGGTTTTGCAACCCATAACAATAAAAAATAAAATCGGAGACTATTGCCAAGACTAAGATACACCATTCAAATACCAACATTTCAAAAGGATTTAATATTATTTGGGCACCCTCATTAATTTCCCTAAACCAATCATTGGTCAACAGCATACCAGAGGTTACAGTTTGTGATACTTGATGTCCCTTCTTTCTAAACATTAACAAACAATCGCAGGTACTAGTTCACTGAAAGACATGATTTGCATTAAGGTCAATAACATACTCATACTGAATGTTTTCAAGTGTACAAATGTTAAAACTTCTCAGAACATGGGGTGTGATTTTCAATCCTTTTGGCCTTTTGCATCCCTCAGTTAAATTAGCAGAAGGTGTTTGGTAATCAGAAACCATGCAAATACTTATCAGTCTTTCTACTCACTTCGTAAAGTCCGTAAATAATTTTAAAGCAGGAATCTTTTAACTAGAATTGTATAGAAAGCCTTATTGACTAAACAAATTTCAGCAAGAAGAACGAAGACTAGGCCAAAATGTATACTAAACAAAAAGCAAACATCTATGAAAATGTTCAATCAAGGCCACAAATGTTCCAAAGGATAACAAATCAATTTTTTTATTATCTATTAGACTGAATTAAATGTGACAGATAATAGAAGTAACTGCACCAAACTTGAATGGATTCACATACCGTTCGATATTCCTTAGTGACAGTTGCAGCTGGGAGCTACTTAACAAGTAGTTTATTACTCGATCAATCATATGACTCATATCTGACTTGGAACGCTTCTTCTTCTTCGGCCTCTCAAGCCTTTCTATCTTCAAGCTTTTCAAGTTGTAGAATGGGGAAGGTTGTTGTTCCAGTAAATCCATAACCTTCGAGAGAAACTAACCACATATTGGACAAAAGAAAAAATTATTCAAAAAAATGTATGAAAAGTCACATAATTATTACACGTTCTTTTTCTGGTAAGACAAACTTTAACAAACGGAGCCTTAGATCAAAATATGATTATGCCATTTTCCATAAAACATTTTCCAGGAAATCATTTTCCGGAAAGTCGTTATACGCGAAACTAACGGAGCCTTAGATCAAAATATGAATTACAACAATTCATGGATAACCAATACACTACAACTAAACATACCTCAATATCAGGTCCATAGAGAGTGACATATTTGGCACTGCAGAGTTCGCCAAGCATATTCATAAATTCATGAGCTTTCTTTTGCATTCGTTCGTTACTGATATAATAGGTACCGCCCATATGAAGATTCACTTTTTCCAATGAACTGAGGCCTCCTGTAGAAAAGAACAGAGCTTCGTGACCTCCATCATAGTAGAAAGATGAGAGGCCGGGTGCCAAAATCTCATACTTAGGAGGCCAACACCTTGAGATGGAGAGACGCACAAGCCGAGGACACGTAATTTTCATAAGCTTCAAGCCATGTGCTCTGCACTCTCTGAGAGTGAGGTTCATCAAATTCACACACTCGGAAAACAGATCAAGGCACACCACATTATCATCACATAACCAGACATCTTTCAGTTCAACAGTTGTCAAGGCTGGAGAATTCCAATGTGATTGTGGTAAAGGGAAAATGCGATCCCGATGTGTATAAGCTTCTACGCTCAGGTGTTTGAGAGATTGTGAGCTGAAGAAACAGGGTGGGAATTGAAGATGTTCCTCACCCTTAAGATCAAAAGCGAAGATAACTAGTTTTTGAACATTGTGAGACGCAACATAATCTGCAATCTTCTGCACAAACTTCTGGTTGGCTGGTCCTTTGAAATGCAGATCAAGACTAGCAATTTCTGTTTGATGGTTGCGAAGTGAAAGAAGCCGGTTCACAAACTTTGAAAACTTGGGCAGAATACGGTGTTTATGACTCCAGAGCTTAAGATAGGGAAGAGTAGTCCAGATAAGTTTCCATCGAGACGACAAAACACTAGTTTGAACAGCATATTTGGTATCATTGAAAGAAAGAATATGATGAATAATCTCATCCGGCAAGCTACTGATTCTGTCAACCTCCATTCTAACCCTAACATTCTCATTTCCCGGAATCATTTCCTCTCCCTCACACACAAACAAACACTTACCCCTCTTTTCCTCCAATTATCTGCTACCACCGCAATCATTCAAGAAAAAAAAAGGTACTCTCTACATAATCTTCGACATTAATCATTGAACGAGACAGCAAAAATCACCAATTTTGCAGGTTTCAACCCAACATCAGTAGTCATATTCGTAGGCAAATGAATGCAATGAGACCTAACCCCTAAAAAACAATGCACGAAATGGTTAATTCATGGAACCAGTTTCGATACTTACATGGTGTATGCCTCAATTGAAGAATTTCGCCATGGAAATGCCCGGTGACAAATTGATTTGCTAACGCCAATTATGACAAGAAGAGGCGGGTTTACAGGAGGGAAATATCTAGGGCTGGATCCTTGTACCAGTTATATTTTGCTTATTACCAACCAAGTTTAACTTGGTACGTAAAAATATGTACCATTACCAATTAACTAAATCGGTATACCAACTTAGTTGGTAATCGATTGGTACGGTTGGTACTAGCTTATATCAAATGTGGAATAGAATGCTAAAACGACTATAAAACAAAGATGAACGATGAGTTAAAAACAGAAAAATATTGATTACTTAATTCAACATTTACATAAAGCTAGTCAACAAGGCAAAAGCCTCATGTTGACATCAATTGATCATAACAAAAGAAACTGTTACTACCTACATCCCAAAATGAAGGCAGAAACTTCAAACTTTACTTCTTAAGACAGTATTTCACTTCATTACTTGGCCCAACAAAGGAAACTGTTACTACCTCTGTCCCAAAATCAAACAATAAAAGAAAGTAGTTTCACGGACTCCTAATTCGTCAGACATGAATAACAGCGATTTAAAAGAATTATCCTTCTTACTCTCAGATTTTTGTTAATTAGAAAAGTGTTTGAAAGTGGAGAGCATTTGTGCAAAAAAATATTACTCACTCCATCCCAAAATGAATTTCTAAAGTAATTTCAAATTCTCTCTTTATCAATAGTACATTTGATTTTTTTTGAAATTCATTTCGAGACGAAGGTAGTGCTTGAAATTTCATTTCTTTGGGACGGAGGGAGTAGTGACCATTAGTTTGGGACGAAGTGAGTATTTAAGTTGCTGTAACTACACATTGCCACCATAAAAATTAAAAACAACTTAATGAAATGGGGCCTCAGTTTCTATGATAAATGTATTATTAGTTCTTTTACCTGTTTCAACATTTGAAAACGGAATAGGGCTCACAATGAAATCTGAATTACGTATTTGGGGTTAGATTAGATTAGATTTTAGTTTATAATGTAGGTTATGGCTAGATAATCAAAAATATCTCGATTTAACTGCCCTCTTAGATACAGGAGCAACAAAAAGTGTGATATCACATAGTATGGTTCCAGCTCAGTTCAAAAAAGAATTACAGTACAAATTAGTAACAAGAACTATAGAAGATCGATTAATGACAATTACACATTATATTGAACCCATAGGAATACAATTTATAGACTTTTCGGGAAATTATAGTCTAAAATACGATATTCCTCAAGTTAATATAAGTCCTGAGTATGTAAAATCTAAAGATTTCATTTTAGGACTAAATTTTATATTAGGATTACAGGGTGCGATTACTATAACAAAAAATTATATCACCTTAAGTAAACATATTTATAGTATACCAACCCTTCGATACAATCAAACATCAGAGTTAGCACAGGAGCGTGGTGGACTTGGCCACTTAGAATTTTTAAGACAAAAAACAAATGTGAATATAGAAAATGACACATTAAATCTATTAACAAATATGCTAACACATGAATTAGAAAAAGGAATAGACGTAACGAAAAGTAGTAATCATCCTATTATCTTACATTTAGAAAAAATAGGATTAATAGGAGAAGACATTATGAACTCAAAAGTTACATATATATGTAAATTTAAAATAAAAAATCCTGACATAACTATAAGAACAACAAATATTGAATATAGTCCTCTAGATAAGGATGAATTAGAAACCAAATACCAGAAATGATAAAACAAAATCTAATTAAAATATCAGAAAGTCCACATAGATCAGCAGCCTTTATAGTACGAAACCATAGCGAAATTAAGAGAGGAAAAGCTAGGATAGTTTATAATTATAAGAGACTTAATGATAATACAGAAGATGATGGGTATAATATACCTAACAAAGATTCTTTAATAAACCTAATTCAAAAGAAAAAGATCTTTTCAAAATTTGATCTAAAATCAGGCTATAATCAGCTTAAATTATCAGAAGATTATAAACCTTGGACAGCTTTTACATGTTCCGAAGGACAATTTGAATGGAACGTATTAAGTTTTGGTTTAAAAAATGCTCCGGCAATATTCCAAAGATTTATGGATGATATATTCTTAAAATATGATTTATGTATGGTATATATAGATGACATCTTAGTAGCTAGTGAAACTATACAAGAGCATGAAAATCATTTAAGACAAGTGTCGCGACCCCGGACCCCGCGGGCCCGAGACCGCGAGCTGGACGTCGACTCTAAAACCAAATCTATGAAATACTGAAGTTAAAAATTCCATTTGACACCAAAAGGTGATGATCCAAAGTTTTACAAAATCAAGTTTAATAAAAACCAATTGCAACTATCATAAACTTCCACAAGTTTATGCCCAACACAATACAAATATACAAAATCCTAATGACGTCAATGTTTGGTACAAATATCCCCAAAAAGGTTACACATTGATATAATGTAAACCAACCTATACAACTTTCCCCAAAAGAACGGATCCACACTCGACGTCCTCTTTCTCGTGATCAGCGAGACTAATCCTTAGCACCTGGGGGGGATTAAGGAAAAACAAAGACAAAAGAAGAGGGGGTGAGATAAATCTCAATAAGTTACTAATGCAACTACATGACATGCTATGATGTAATAAGCAATAAGCAATAATAAATATCACCTAGCACATAGCAATTATCACATAACAGATAGCAGCGGAAATAAACACATAACAAAGGATATAGCCAAGGTTTTCCCAACCGGAACATCCAAATAAAGGATCGCTGCGCATCTTCAATAATCAACCAATCATCATCTTCATAATAGCATGAAAGCCGAAGAGAAAACCCCGGTACCGGAACCAATAACATAAAAGTGTCACAAGGGACAAGGACCATTACACAAAGTCATGCCCGCTAGCCAGATACATTCACAAAGGAACGCTGACTTATCCTTTCCAAGGCCAATCTGGAGAAGGGGTAAAGAAGGGGGCAAAACAATGGTCAACATTATAATGGACTTGGCTTTGCCATTATAATCTTTCCCATCGCCCAAACACACACAAAATACCAGCTGGACTTTCAAATAAATGCTAAGTAATAATAATTTAGCATGAATGAACAACTTAAGGTTCCAAAGTAGGGAACCAATCAAATTAAGTTACCACAAAGGTCAACCAATGCAAACAGCACATCAAAGATGAACTACATTACCAAAATGGTACTTAAATACATTTCACATCATATTTATTCACAAAAGAATCAAATCCACACAATAAAGTGTTCCACGGTGTTATCTTAAGTTAATTAGAAGGATTAAACCTAAACTAGTTAAGCCTTAAGTCTTAAACCAAACAAAAGGTCAAATTCCTGGAACAGGGGGCGGGCGGGCGCCTGGTATAGGGCAGGCGGGCGCTTGTTTGTCCAGTAAGTCTGGTCTTCAGAAAGGGGTATGTAGGCGGGCGCCTGGGAAGGGTCAGGCGGGCGCCTGGTCTACGAACAGGGAAGAAATCTCAGCTGGGTTCACCATTTTCGGGCCAAACACAAACCTTCCATAAATGCTCAAAATCAAAGCTTTCAAACTAGTTTCCAAGGTACCAAAACTACATCTAAACATCTAGGGAACCTAAACAACACCATCTAACAACCCAAAACCAAGAATCAAACCCAACATTCCAAAATCACCATTTATGACCAAAAACCCAAATAAATCCCAAACAAATTTAAAACTCATCCAAACTTCAAATGTAACACATCAAACGATATCTAAACATGATATGAACATTTTAGCATTAAAATGGGGGAAAAGCAACTTACTTGGAAATAATGAAAGTTGACGGAATTCGATTCTTTTTGGCTTCCTACGATCCTATCGACGATCTAAACAATGTTTACGTTTTAAGAAATGAGAAATGACTAGAAGAAGATGAAGAAAAAGAAGAGAGAAGTAAAGGAAGGAAAACTCACCTTTGCTAGAGAGAAGGAGAGAGATGGCTGGGAAATGGGAATGGGGGTGGAGTGTAGGAGGGAGAAGGAGGTGAGGGAGGCAAGGGAGTAGGGGTAAATTATTTTGAAAAGTTACAACTAGACCCCCTCCCCATACTAACACAATTACTTACACTCCCGACTAACAATTAAGACTCAACACTTCCACACTAGCCCAAATAACTCGAATAAAATGCTAGGCACAATTAATATAATACATAAATTGCACACATAAATATTTAGATAAATAATTATTTAAATGAATAAATAAGCAAATAATTAAATAAAAATCATTTAATTACTAATAAAATAGAGCCTATATTTCGGGTCGTGACATTCACTCCCCCTTAAAGAAAATTCGACCCGAATTTTAACGAGACTCACCTTAAACAAAAAGCCACGGAAATTTCCTCTCGATCTCATCTCGGAGCTCCCACGTCGACTCCTCGATGTTATGATTCCTCCAAAGAACTCGAACCAACGCGATGCTCTTGCTCCTCAACTCTTGGACTTTAGAATCTAAGATCCGAACCGGTCGTTCCTCATAGGACATATCGGGCTCAATATCTTCTGGTATCCTCGGTAACACGTGAGACGGATCATGAACATACTTCCGAAGCATAGAAACGTGAAAGACGTTGTGCAACCGGTCCAAAGATGGCGGTAACGCAAGACGATACGCTAGAAGTCCAACCTTTCCCAAAACCTCAAACGGGCCAATAAACCTCGGAGCCAATTTACCTTTCTTCCCAAATATACGAATACCCACCTTCGGAGACACTTTCAAGAATACCAAATCACCGGTCTGAAAACTAAGATCTCGCCTTCGGTTATCTGCGTAGCTCTTATGTCGACTCTAGGCTGTCTTCAATCGATCCCGGATAACTCTAACCTTCTCAACCGAATCCCGCAGCAAATCAATACCCAAAACTCTCGCTTCACCGACCTCATCCCAACAAATAGGCGATCTACACTTTCTTCCATACAAGGCCTCAAACGGTGCCATCTCGATACTAGCCTGATAACTGTTGTTGTAAGAGAATTCCACTAACGGTAGGTGCGAATCCCAAGAATCGGAGAAGTCTATCGAACAAGCTCGCAACATATCCTCCAAAATCTGAATAGTCCTCTCGGATTGACCGTCGGACTGAGGATGAAAAGCCGTACTGAATCGCAAATCTGTACCCAAAGCTTCCTGAAACGCCTTCCAGAACCTAGAAGTAAACCTCGGGTCTCGATCTGACACAATGCTAACCGGAACCCCATGCAATCTAACAATCTCATCAATATAAAGGGTCGCAAGCTTCTCCATCGAATATCTGATATCAATAGGCAAGAAATGGGCACTCTTGGTCAATCTATCCACTATTACCCAAACACTGTCATACTTCCTACGGGTACGAGGCAGTCCCGTAACGAAATACATAGTCACATGCTCCCATTTCCACTCGGGGATCTCTAACGGCTGAAGCAATCCCGCGGGTCTCTGATGCTCGGCTTTGACCTGCTGACAAGTTAGACACCTCGATACAAACTCGGCTATTTCCCTCTTCATATTAATCCACCAAAATTGTTGCTTCAAATCCTGATACATCTTCGTACTACCCGGATGAATAGTATATCTCGATTTGTGACCCTCATCAAGAACTCTCTGTTTAATTCCATCAACATCCGGAACACACAAACGACCACGGAAAGTCAAAACTCCACTCGAACTCAATGAAAAATCCTCGAAGTTCTTTTCCTTCAATTTACCCATTACCTTCACTAACTCGGGATCTTCTTTCTGAGCTTCCTTTATCCTCTGAATTAGGGTCGGAGACACCCTAATATTCGCAAAAATAGCCCCATGTCTCAATTCACGAGGAGACCAATCTCGAACATCCTCAAGCATTTTCCATTCACGAACCATCATCGAAGCCACATAAGATTTTCTACTAATCGCATCGGCTACCACATTCGCCTTCCCCGGATGATAGGAAATCGTGCAATCATAATCCTTCAACAATTCCATCCATCGGCGCTGTCGGTTGTTCAACTCTTTCTGGGAGAAAAGGTACTTCAAACTCTTGTGATCCGTAAAAATCTCAAACTTCGCCCCATAAAGGTAGTGCTTCCACTTGTGCAACGCGAAGACAATAGCCGCTAACTCCATATCATGAGTCGGGTAATTCTGCTCACTAGGGGTCAACTTCCTCGAAGCATACGCAATTACTTTCCCATTCTGCATCAACACACAACCCAAACCCTCTTTCGAAGCGTCACTATAAATCACTAGGCCATCGCTCCCATTAGGTAAAGTCAAGATCGGTGCGGTAGTCAACCTCTTCTTCAATTCCTCGAAACTCTTGTCACATTTCTCGGTCCACACGAACGGAACATTCTTCCGGGTCAACTGAGTCATCGGAGTAGCAATCCTCGAAAACCCCTCAATAAATCTTCTGTAATACCCGGCTAAACCCAGAAAGCTTCTAACCTCTGTCACTGATTCGGGTCTCTTCCAATCCACTATAGCTTCAATCTTTGACGGGTCCACAGAAATCCCATCTTTAGAAATCACATGACCCAGAAATGACACCTTCTCGAGCCAAAATTCGCATTTACTAAACTTCGCAAATAATTTCTCCTTCGCAAGAACGGATAAAACTGTCCTCAAGTGCAGCTCGTGCTCCTCTCGGGATTTCGAATAAACAAGAATGTCGTCGATGAAAACCACCACGAACGAGTCAAGATAGGGATGGAAAATCCGGTTCATCAAATCCATAAATACTGCAGGCGCATTAGTCAACCCAAACGGCATAACCAAGAATTCATAATGACCATAACGAGTGCGAAAAGCAGTCTTCGGAATATCCTCCGATCGAACCTTCAACTGATGGTACCCACTCCTCAAATCAAGTTTAGAGAAAACCACGGACCCTTGAAGCTGATCAAACAAATCATCAATATGGGGTAGAGGATACTTATTCTTCACCGTCACCTGATTCAATTTCCGGTAATCTATACACAACCTCAACGAACCATCTTTCTTCCGCACGAATAAAACCGGTGCTCCCCACGGGGAAACACTAGGGCGGATAAACCCTCGATCAAGCAACTCTTGCAACTGAACCTTTAATTCCTTCAACTCTGCGGGAGCTAACCTATAAGGTGCTTTCGAAATCGGAGCCGTACCCGGCAAAAGATCTATACAAAACTCAATCTCACGATCGGGAGGCATATCATACTCGGTAGAGAAAACATCGGGAAATTCCCGAACTACCCGAACACTATCAAAACTGGGGGATTCTTTCCTAGTATCAAGAACACTAGCCAAATACCCCTCACAACCGCTATGCAATAATTTTCTCGCTTTTATAAAAGAAATTAAGCGAACCTTTCTACTCAGAGGACTAGCCTCAAACACGAATTTAGGCACATCGGGAATATAAAAAGTAACAGTTTTCTTACGGCAATCAACAGAAGCATGAAACTTGCTCAACCAATCCATACCCAATATGACATCAAAGTCTTGGATAGGAAGAACCACCAAATCCGCACAAAGGACTCGACCACAAATAACCACATCACAAGCACGAAAGACTCGATCAGAAATCAAGCATTCTCCTATAGGGGTCGACACCTCTAGCACGTACGGTAAAGACTCGAATGCAGCATTTAACATGGAAGCAAATTGCACAGAAATGTATGAATGAGATGATCCAGGATCTACTAACGCTCGTGCGCTCACATTAGACACAGAAACAATACCTCCAATAACGGATGGATCATCGGTCGCTTGTTGTTGATTCATGGCATAAACCTTCCCTTGAACCTTGGGCTTCCCGGCGGCATCCCGTTTCTGACCTTGATTAAAACCAACTCCTGACCCGGATGCTTGACCTCGGTACCTCGTGCACTCTCTCGCAAAGTGCCCCATTTCACCACAATTGGTGCACTTGCCTTGCTTTTTCCAACACCTATCCTCCGCATGGCCTACCTTTTGACAAAAGGTACAAGGCTTCCTAATTTGGCTCCCTTGGTTCCCGGAAGTGGTACCCGGGTTCCTTGGGATCGGTTGCCCTCGGAACTGAGATTGTCCCTCAAAGTTACCTCGGTTATCAGAACGGTGTTGTGGCTTGCCTTGAGCTCCTTGCTTACTCGGGTTAGCTACCTCGGTCTTCCTTTTATGCTCCCCGATATCTTGCTCTATCAAATAGGCTCGGTCCACCGCATCTTGGAAAGTCACTATCCGTTGAGCAATTAGTTGAGTACGGATGGAGGTCTTCAATCCCCGAATAAATCTCATAGCCTTTTGTTCCTCGGTCCTCACCAAATAGTCGCAATATCGGGCTAATTCTATGAACTTAGCCGAGTATTGTGCTATAGACAACACACCTTGCTCCAAGTTGAGTAGCTCGATCTCCTTTCGGTTTTGATCAACAACCGGAATGAAATGCTCCTTGAATTTGCGCACGAACAACTCCCACGCATACACCATGTGAGTATCATCCCAAGTAGCTTTAACACCTTTCCACCAATGCTCGGCGGCACCCACAAGCTTGTAAGCCGCAAACCGGACCTTGTCCTCATCCGAACACCCAAATACATCATAAATCTTCTCCATAGACTCAATCCACAACTCAGCTTTCCTTACATCGGGCTCCCCATCGAATTCAACTGGTTTCAACTTCAGAAATTGCTCCAATCCATAGCGGGGTGGTGCTTGTTCTACCCTCGGACCTTGATCATGTATGGCCTTCATGGCCGCCTCAAACATGCCTTGGAACATGGCACGGGCTTCTTCCCTTGTATCATCCCGATTCGGTGCCCCACTAGTACCTCCTCTGTTTCTTCTTCCAGACATTGAGAACAATTACCTGCATAAAACATCAACCGTTAATCACTCCGCACACTACTACCCACCTAGGTCATACTAATCCACCTAGACTTATACATAGAGCTAATGCCATAGCTCTGATACCAACTGTCGTGACCCCGGACCCCGTGGGCCCGAGACCGCGAGCTGGACGTCGACTCTAAAACCAAATCTATGAAATACTGAAGTTAAAAATTCCATTTGACACCAAAAGGTGATGATCCAAAGTTTTACAAAATCAAGTTTAATAAAAACCAATTGCAACTATCATAAACTTCCACAAGTTTATGCCCAACACAATACAAATATACAAAATCCTAATGACGTCAATGTTTGGTACAAATATCCCCCAAAAGGTTACACATTGATATAATGTAAACCAACCTATACAACTTTCCCCAAAAGAACGGATCCACACTCGACGTCCTCTTTCTCGTGATCAGCGAGACTAATCCTTAGCACCTGGGGGGGGGGTTAAGGAAAAACAAAGACAAAAGAAGAGGGGGTGAGATAAATCTCAATAAGTTACTAATGCAACTACATGACATGCTATGATGTAATAAGCAATAAGCAATAATAAATATCACCTAGCACATAGCAATTATCACATAACAGATAGCAGCGGAAATAAACACATAACAAAGGATATAGCCAAGGTTTTCCCAACCGGAACATCCAAATAAAGGATCGCTGCGCATCTTCAATAATCAACCAATCATCATCTTCATAATAGCATGAAAGCCGAAGAGAAAACCCCGGTACCGGAACCAATAACATAAAAGTGTCACAAGGGACAAGGACCATTACACAAAGTCATGCCCGCTAGCCAGATACATTCACAAAGGAACGCTGACTTATCCTTTCCAAGGCCAATCTGGAGAAGGGGTAAAGAAGGGGGCAAAACAATGGTCAACATTATAATGGACTTGGCTTTGCCATTATAATCTTTCCCATCGCCCAAACACACACAAAATACCAGCTGGACTTTCAAATAAATGCTAAGTAATAATAATTTAGCATGAATGAACAACTTAAGGTTCCAAAGTAGGGAACCAATCAAATTAAGTTACCACAAAGGTCAACCAATGCAAACAGCACATCAAAGATGAACTACATTACCAAAATGGTACTTAAATACATTTCACATCATATTTATTCACAAAAGAATCAAATCCACACAATAAAGTGTTCCACGGTGTTATCTTAAGTTAATTAGAAGGATTAAACCTAAACTAGTTAAGCCTTAAGTCTTAAACCAAACAAAAGGTCAAATTCCTGGAACAGGGGGCGGGCGGGCGCCTGGTATAGGGCAGGCGGGCGCTTGTTTGTCCAGTAAGTCTGGTCTTCAGAAAGGGGTATGTAGGCGGGCGCCTGGGAAGGGTCAGGCGGGCGCCTGGTCTACGAACAGGGAAGAAATCTCAGCTGGGTTCACCATTTTCGGGCCAAACACAAACCTTCCATAAATGCTCAAAATCAAAGCTTTCAAACTAGTTTCCAAGGTACCAAAACTACATCTAAACATCTAGGGAACCTAAACAACACCATCTAACAACCCAAAACCAAGAATCAAACCCAACATTCCAAAATCACCATTTATGACCAAAAACCCAAATAAATCCCAAACAAATTTAAAACTCATCCAAACTTCAAATGTAACACATCAAACGATATCTAAACATGATATGAACATTTTAGCATTAAAATGGGGGAAAAGCAACTTACTTGGAAATAATGAAAGTTGACGGAATTCGATTCTTTTTGGCTTCCTACGATCCTATCGACGATCTAAACAATGTTTACGTTTTAAGAAATGAGAAATGACTAGAAGAAGATGAAGAAAAAGAAGAGAGAAGTAAAGGAAGGAAAACTCACCTTTGCTAGAGAGAAGGAGAGAGATGGCTGGGAAATGGGAATGGGGGTGGAGTGTAGGAGGGAGAAGGAGGTGAGGGAGGCAAGGGAGTAGGGGTAAATTATTTTGAAAAGTTACAACTAGACCCCCTCCCCATACTAACACAATTACTTACACTCCCGACTAACAATTAAGACTCAACACTTCCACACTAGCCCAAATAACTCGAATAAAATGCTAGGCACAATTAATATAATACATAAATTGCACACATAAATATTTAGATAAATAATTATTTAAATGAATAAATAAGCAAATAATTAAATAAAAATCATTTAATTACTAATAAAATAGAGCCTATATTTCGGGTCGTGACATTCACTCCCCCTTAAAGAAAATTCGACCCGAATTTTAACGAGACTCACCTTAAACAAAAAGCCACGGAAATTTCCTCTCGATCTCATCTCGGAGCTCCCACGTCGACTCCTCGATGTTATGATTCCTCCAAAGAACTCGAACCAACGCGATGCTCTTGCTCCTCAACTCTTGGACTTTAGAATCTAAGATCCGAACCGGTCGTTCCTCATAGGACATATCGGGCTCAATATCTTCCGGTATCCTCGGTAACACGTGAGACGGATCATGAACATACTTCCGAAGCATAGAAACGTGAAAGACGTTGTGCAACCGGTCCAAAGATGGCGGTAACGCAAGACGATACGCTAGAAGTCCAACCTTTCCCAAAACCTCAAACGGGCCAATAAACCTCGGAGCCAATTTACCTTTCTTCCCAAATCTACGAATACCCACCTTCGGAGACACTTTCAAGAATACCAAATCACCGGTCTGAAAACTAAGATCTCGCCTTCGGTTATCTGCGTAGCTCTTATGTCGACTCTAGGGCTATAATATGAAGTACTGAAGGATTTGAAGGAATTTAAGTGCTAGAACTAAGGGAATAGGAAAAGTGTTTAAGCTGTCATAATGTTTAGAGAGAAGAACTGATTTTTGATTGCTATATTCATTCGTTCGTACTTACAACTGAAGAAAAGAAAGGCTTGTATAGCCTTGAAAACATAAACCTAGAAAGCCGGTTTTGTAACCGGTTACCTAATCGAGAAAGGACTTGAATGCAATAATTTACAAAAGTTAGAAAAGCTAAAGAAAAAGCTGAACAATAATTTACAAAAAGCAGAAATAATTCAAAAAGTAGATGCTTGGTGTCGGCCGCCTGTCGTCACTGCTTACGTTTTTCTTCATCCAGCTGTCTCTTCTAGAAGTCTCGATAATTGCTGTCAATTGTTGGGATTGTGTCTCCGTCTGATTGTGCATCTTGCATAATGTCGTCACATGGCCATGGTTCACATGGATATGTCCATGTATTTTCTTCATCCGTGTCATTGATGTATTTTTCTTTTAATGTATCTCCTTCACCCATGAATGGGAGAAGCATGTTCCAATTATCTCTTGCCCAAATTTGGAAATAATGTCCTTATGCCATTAATTTGAAAAATTGCCAAGGAAAGTGGCTGGGAATGTCTGGGGTTTTTTTATGCTTTTTTATGAAACTGTTATGGAATTCTGTGATCTTGTCGACATCTTGTTCATGAAGACAAGAAAGGCTTGAGAAGTCGATGTGTTCTTCAATTTTGACCGCTGATGCTAACAGAGCTTGATCTTTGGATTTGGTGCTGATGAATATTCTTTTTCTTGCAGGTCTATATGTGTAACTATCAGCTTTTGGGAAGGATGCAAAAATTTTACATCCAGCTTTTTGTTCATAGGAGTGAGTAGCGATGTTGCCAGCTACCAATGTGAACTTTTCTCCAAATGTATTTAGAATTCTTTCTATAGTGGGTGTGAAACGGAACTCAATGTAATCAATCATACCATAGTGGTAAAATTGAGTAATAAGTTTTTCTGGCATGTCTGTTTTAAAGAGATCGATCTGTAATAATAATACCCCTGTGTCTTTCCTTTACACGGATGAAGAAAATACATGGCCATATCCATGTGAACCATGGCCATGTGACGACATTATGCAAGATGCACAATCAGACGGAGACACAATCCCAACAATTGACAGCAATTATCGAGACTTCTAGAAGAGACAGCTGGATGAAGAAAAACGTAAGCAGTGACGACAGGCGGCCGACACCAAGCATCTACTTTTTGAATTATTTCTGCTTTTTGTAAATTATTGTTCAGCTTTTTCTTTAGCTTTTCTAACTTTTGTAAATTATTGCATTCAAGTCCTTTCTCGATTAGGTAACCGGTTACAAAACCGGCTTTCTAGGTTTATGTTTTCAAGGCTATAAAAGCCTTTCTTTTCTTCAGTTGTAAGTACGAACGAATGAATATAGCAATCAAAAATCAGTTCTTCTCTCTAAACATTATGGCAGCTTAAACACTTTTCCTATTCCCTTAGTTCTAGCACTTAAATTCCTTCAAATCCTTCAGTACATCATATTATAGCCCTATATATATATATATATATATATATATATATATATATATATATATATATATATATATATATATAAAAAAAAGAGTATTTCTCCGCTGGTAATAGAAGACCCGCTCCACCTCAAATTCCGCTCGCTACAAACTGTAAGTAAACTACCTTCCCTGTAAAAATTTTCTTATGTTATCATGTTAAATAGAAGTTTATAGTTAACAGAGACCGTTAAAATCTGCCCTATACCCCCCTAACAAACTGTAAGTAAACTACCTTCCCTGTAAAAAATTTCTTATGTTATCATGTTAAATAGAAGTTTATGGTTAACAGAGACCGTTAAAATCTTCCTTATACCCCCCTAAATGGTATCAGAGCATGGTTGATTCTAATTCTAAAAGACTAGAACAAGCTTGATAGGTGACAGTGTGATGTAAGTCCACAAAGAAATCAAGAACTCTTCTAGGTGAAGAAAAGGGATTAATTATGCTATGATTATTATTTTTAGAGTTATTGGCCAGAAATTATTGGTCATTGTTTATCTTAAACAATTAAAAATTTATGTTTCAAAAAATATTTTTAAATATTTAGACGTATATAGTCTGGAAACTCAGCACATGCCAGTACTCTTACCTTGATATTCACACATCAGTAAGGGTGATATTCTGAATAGAATATTGGTTCGCAGAGATAACAAAGGCACGTATGTCAAATACTTTTTTAAATCAATTATTCTTTTAAATGTTTGTTTAATTGTTTTAATTACAAGGGCTATATGACTATTTTTCGAAGGATTTTAGGATTAAGTAATAGGCTAAGGGATAGGATTTTTTCTCATCATTGCGTCATCTAATCTCAAGTCAGAAGACCTTTTGAATCTGATATTTGAAAACCAAAGAACATTAAGAAAATTAACTGAAAATTTAGATTATATTAAGCATTTAAATAACCAAATTCTTGTAGAATTAAGAGAAATTCATAAGAATACACCCAGTAAACAAGAGTTTCAACAGATTAGTTATTTATTAGAAAATTCGAAACCTAGACAAATAGTAGAAGCAAAAGAATTATTACATAAAGTAGAAAAACAAGTTTTTAATTTAGAACAAGTTATTACTACAGTTAAAGGAATAGTCGAAAGTTAAACTGGACTCTAAAGAATATTTACAGGCTTTAGGAGAAGCTAAAAAATATAAACCCGACAATAATAACGAAGAAGTTACTGGTTATACATCCTACAGTGGAACAAGTAAATCTGAAAAAACATATCCTAGTTTATTCAACTTTATTATAAGTTTATTGTTACAAATTATTGACAAATTAAATAGAATATTAGACATAGTTAATAAACCACAAACAAGTACTCGTACTCAAACTTTAGACAACGAGTTAGATAAAATAATTAGTGAAATTAATAAATTAAGTCTAGGAGAAGAAGTTAAAATTAAAAGAAAACCTATACCATATTCACATTGGGTACCAAGAAAATGACTAATAATCAACAGGATAGAAGCTTTTTAGGACGAAGTAGAACATTACAAGAATCTAGAAATTAAACTAGTAACATACAAGATATAATTACATCAGATAGCTTTCTTAATAGAATTGTAAGAAGAGGATCTGGTTCTACTAGTAATCAACAAACAGTTCAATTAGAAGAAGAAATAAATCTAGATAGAAATATAGATTTGTACAATCAACACCAATTAGACATATTAAATCCCAGAACATTATACCAAACAGGATTACTTAACATAAATACAGTTTTAATACGGAGTAGTAGAGAAGAAAGTCTCAGGGTAGTAGATAGAACTGTTACAATAGACTTATTTTCACCAGAAACAATACAAAAAATTAAACAATCCGGAAAACATTTTGCGCATATAGGATTAGTAGTAATTGGCATTAAAGCATTAGGAAGAAAAAATTTAGGAACAAAATTATTAGCTTTATTATTAGATAAGTCATGGACCACGGAGTTAAAAAAGGCTATTATTTCAGGAATGGAAATAGATTTAAGTCAAAATACAGCTCTATTTTATTGCACACCAGGAATATTAAAAGATATTAAAGACTTACAAAATATTAAAATTGCTCTTCAGACCAAGGGATACGAAAAATACGAAGGAAATAATATTGTAATAAGCATCGGAACACTAGGAAAAGCTAGCAACAGGAGTGGTATGAAATACAAAGTAAATATAGAAGGAATTGTAAATACAATAGCTTCGAAATCTATACAAATGATAGATCCAATTAAAATAGACCCAGAAGAATTAGCAGGACTAGAATGGTCTTTAGACGATTTAAAAGAACAAGATAATGAAATATTAGTTCCAAGACAAAGTTCTATACACGAAGATTCAAATGGAATACAAAGCTTAAGGTTTTTAAAACACAAAAATAGGTATTTTTAATAAACGGGAAACAGTCGTAAATCACATACAGTGCAAAGATCCGCTTTACAAAGGTTTTTATAGTTTCTCCGATGCCATGAACACGGCTAGGGGATACTTTGGGCTTGAAGACTTTTTTATCGAGCCGGAACAAGTCAAAACATTTTCAGACATTACAAAAGAAAGCCCGGAATAAATTATTCAGAAACAGGAGGAAATCATTGTAAATCTCCAAAAGCACATTTTTCAAAAGGGGAAAGAGGTGGTTCACAATACTACACAGGAAACACAAGTAACACAGCTACAAAGAGAAAATGAAAAGTTAAAACAGGAAGTGGAAATCCTTCGAAATAAATTAAAAAATACAACGGAGCCTATTTACAGGGATTACGACAGCTTTAAAGCACGAATTCTTGACATTCGATGGAGGCAGACTTTAAAACCAGTCCTGGAAAGGATTGAAGGCCTCAATGATATTATTTCTGAAAAAATTTGTACAGGTTTTCCTTTGATATTATACAAACTACAGCAAAAAATAGTTCAAATCGTTTTTAAATAATTAAAATTCACAGGAGTGAAAGTTGTCGAAAGGGTAGACAATGAAGGGAAAGACACAGGGGTAAAAGCTTTTATGGACCAAGACATGGCTTATTCTAGAAAAAGAACTAAAATGGAATGGACAGAACCAGGAATATCCACAGAAGAATTAGTAGGAAGAGAAACATGGACCCCTCCATTACAACAATATATAGGAGAATCCAAATATATTAGTCAAGGCACTAGATTGCCTATAGGAAATCTTTACAGTGGTAGTATGTTATTATTAGAAAAACAAAAACCACAACTTTGGGGCGATGAAATATTAGTATGGGAACAAATTGTAGTAAGATTATGGGAAACAAACAAACGAGATAGTATGGACATGTTTTCCTATTTAGAAACCACATTAGGCCCAATAGCATTAGGTATATGGCAAAGCAAAAAAGCCCAAGATTCAGATGAAATTAATAGACTAAAAGCTATAGGTGACAACCCATATAACTTTACCAGCCAAATCAGAACATTAATATTAGGAGTAGATCCAGCCAAGAATACTACTCTTATACAAGATACAGCTATTAGAAACTTAGAACAATTGAGTATAGCAGATATGAAATACATAAACGAATTTACATTAGATTTTACTAGATTACTATCACAAACAGGTCAAGCTATGGATGATGACCTATGTGATACATATTTCGTTAAATTACCAGGAGATTTAGGAAGAAATATCCATGAATCATGGAAACAACAGTTTAGTGATAAAAAGAATTTAGGAATTGGACCGCGAATCACTTATACCTTTACTATACTAGAAGATAAATGTAAAGAAGTAACCTTACAGGAACAATTAAAAAAGAGTGCTTATGCTTTTTGTAAAACAGCTATATATACACCACAAGCATATGGTCAATATAGTAATAGTAAATCTACGAAGAAATTTATAAGAAAAAGTACTACCTATAGAAAAGAATATAAACCTTATACAGGCAATAAATATATTAAAAAACCTCAAACTAGAAAATGCAGGTGTTTTATATGCGGAGATGAAAAACATTTAGCAAATAAATGTCCAAACAAAAATAAAAACACAGAACGAAGCAACCTAGTAGAACAATTAGGTGAATACAAAATAGAACCCCTAGACATGACAAATTCAGACAATGAATCAGTTTATAGCATATATAGTGATGATGAAAGTCAACTTACTAAAGTAACATACACATATATGAATAAAGAAGAAGAATGTAAACATGAGTGGATAAATAGAAGAGGAAATAACTATATTAAATGCTTTAATTGTGGTTATTTTCCTAGTATTGAAAAGAGATCACAGTGTAATATATGTTTTAAGGAAATTTGTTATTTATGCTTAAACACACTATATAAACAAAGCATGACAATAGATAACAAATCCTTAGAAGGTGCAAACTTAGAATTAATTATAGAAAAAGTAAATAAAATTGAGATTTCAAACGAATTACATAATTTAAAAATCTTTGGAATTGAAAAAAGAATTTCGAATATAGAAAATGCCGTATATAAAAATAAACAAAAAGTAGATGAATCTTTAACTCAGGAAGATCTAACTAATATGTCCACAGAGCATACCTTAATACAAACCAAAAATATCACAAATATGATTAATCTACAATGTAGGTTATGGCTAGATAATCAAAAATATCTCGATTTAACTGCCCTCTTGGATACAGGAGCAACAAAAAGTGTGATATCACATAGTATGGTTCCAGCTCAGTTCAAAAAAGAATTACAGTACAAATTAGTAACAAGAACTATAGAAGATCGATTAATGACAATTACACATTATATTGAACCCATAGGAATACAATTTATAGACTTTTCGGGAAATTATAGTCTAAAATACGATATTCCTCAAGTTAATATAAGTCCTGAGTATGTAAAATCTAAAGATTTCATTTTAGGACTAAATTTTATATTAGGATTACAGGGTGCGATTACTATAACAAAAAATTATATCACCTTAAGTAAACATATTTATAGTATACCAACCCTTCGATACAATCAAACATCAGAGTTAGCACAGAAGCGTGGTGGACTTGGCCACTTAGAATTTTTAAGACAAAAAACAAATGTGAATATAGAAAATGACACATTAAATCTATTAACAAATATGCTAACACATGAATTAGAAAAAGGAATAGACGTAACGAAAAGTAGTAATCATCCTATTATCTTACATTTAGAAAAAATAGGATTAATAGGAGAAGACATTATGAACTCAAAAGTTACATATATATGTAAATTTAAAATAAAAAATCCTGACATAACTATAAGAACAGCAAATATTGAATATAGTCCTCTAGATAAGGATGAATTTAGAAACCAAATACCTGAAATGATAAAACAAAATCTAATTAAAAAATCAGAAAGTCCACATAGATAAGCAGCCTTTATAGTACGAAACCATAGCGAAATTAAGAGAGGAAAAGCTAGGATAGTTTATAAATATAAGAGACTTAATGAGAATACAGAAGATGATGGGTATAATATACCTAACAAAGATTCTTTAATAAACCTAATTCAAAAGAAAAAGATCTTTTCAAAATTTAATCTAAAATCAGGCTATAATCAGCTTAAATTATCAGAAGATTTTAAACCTTGGACAGCTTTTACATGTTCCGAAGGACAATTTGAATGGAACGTATTAAGTTTTGGTTTAAAAAATGCTCCGGCAATATTCCAAAGATTTATGGATGATATATTCTTAAAATATGATTTCTGTATGGTATATATAGATGACATCTTAGTAGCTAGTGAAACTATACAAGAGCATGAAAATCATTTAAGACAACTGTTTAGTGAAATTAAAAAACATGGAATAGTTGTATCAAAAAGAAAAATGGAGCTTTTCAAAAGAAAAATATCCTTTTTAAGACTAGAAATATGTAATGGAAAAATTGAATTACAACCTCATATATCAACAAAAATTATTGAATTTCCAGAAAAATTTGAAAATTTAAAACAAATACAAGCCTTTTTAGGGTTAGTAAATTATGCCAGAAAATTTATTCCTAACTTATCAAAATTAGTAGGACCATTATATAGTAAAACAACAAATAATGGTCAAAGAAATTTTAACAAAGAAGATATAAAATTAATAAAAGAAATAAAAAAAGTGGTAAAAAAGATTCAACCATTAGAATTACCACTAGTAACGGATTACATCATAATAGAAACAGATGGATGTAAAGAAGGATGGGGAGCTGTTCTTCTTTGTAAACCAAACAAATATTCACCAAAAGATAATGAGAAAGTTTGTGCATATTCTAGTGGAAACTTTAACAAAACAGGATTAAATTGGACTAGTTTAGATTATGAAATCCAGGCATTGATTAACGCATTAGAAAAATTTAAAATATTTTTAAATAAAGAATTTACGGTTAGAACAGATTGTGAAGCCATAGTTAAATTTATAAAAAACGATCAAAGTAAAAAAGTTAATAGGACTAGATGGATTAATCTACAAAACATAATACAAGGAAGTGGATACATTATAAACTTTGAACATATAAAAGGGAAAAATAACACTATTGCTGATATCTTATCAAGGAATCTAAACAGGTTGTTCCATGGATAAAAACAAAGAAAGAAGATTGGTGCATCCTCAACAGCAAGGAAAACACACAGCAATGGATACTTCAGAAAGTGAGGGTATCAAAACAGAGCAAGAAAGCTACAGCAAAAACATGAAACTGTCGTCCTCACTAACATTTCCCAACAGAAAATCCTCACAGGCTGGGCCAAGCTCTTTAAAGTTGGCTGATAAACATTTTGTTCCACAAAACCGATTTATCCCACAAGCCCAACAGAAATCTATTACATTCGGCCCAAATGTATTACCCGTTTGCACAGAAGATAGTAAAAGGTTTAGGCCCATTTTCGGGATGGACCTAACAGAAAAACAACAGTGTCTCCTTGACAATATTTGGCACATACATACATTCCCAAATGAGTCCACAAAGAAAGTACAAATTCTAAATTCCTTAGGATTTTACTTCTTGGAAATAACTCGAAAAATGCTAGAAAACACAAATGTTCCGAAAAGATATTCCCATTACATTATTTTTCGTGGCACAAAAATAGGTATTTTTAATAAATGGGAAACAGTCGTAAATCACATACAGTGCAAAGATCCGCTTTACAAAGGTTTTTATAGTTTCTCCGATGCCATGAACACGGCTAGGGGATACTTTGGGCTTGAAGACTTTTTTATCGAGCCGGAACAAGTCAAAACATTTTCAGACATTACAAAAGAAAGCCCGGAATAAATTATTCAGAAACAGGAGGAAATCATTGTAAATCTCCAAAAGCACATTTTTCAAAAGGGGAAAGAGGTGGTTCACAATACTACACAGGAAACACAAGTAACACAGCTACAAAGAGAAAATGAAAAGTTAAAACAGGAAGTGGAAATCCTTCGAAATAAATTAAAAAATACAACGGAGCCTATTTACAGGGATTACGACAGCTTAAAGCACGAATTCTTGACATTCGATGGAGGCAGACTTTAAAACCAGTCCTGGAAAGGATTGAAGGCCTCAATGATATTATTTCCGAAAAAATTTGTACAGGTTTTCCTTTGATATCATACAAACTACAGCAAAAAATGTGTCTTTCCCTTCATTGTCTACCCTTTCGACAACTTTCACTCCTGTGAATCACTCCTGTGAATTTTAATTCTTTAAAAACGATTTGAACTATTTTTTGCTGTAGTTTGTATGATATCAAAGGAAAACCTGTACAAATTTTTTCGGAAATAATATCATTGAGGCCTTCAATCCTTTCCAGGACTGGTTTTAAAGTCTGCCTCCATGGAATGTCAAGAATTCGTGCTTTAAAGCTGTCGTAATCCCTGTAAATAGGCTCCGTTGTATTTTTTAATTTATTTCGAAGGATTTCCACTTCCTGTTTTAACTTTTCATTTTCTCTTTGTAGCTGTGTTACTTGTGTTTCCTGTGTAGTATTGTGAACCACCTCTTTCCCCTTTTGAAAAATGTGCTTTTGGAGATTTACAATGATTTCCTCTTGTTTCTGAATAATTTGTTCCGGGCTTTCTTTTGTAATGTCTGAAAATGTTTTGACTTGTTCCGGCTCGATAAAAAAGTCTTCAAGCCCAAAGTATCCCCTAGCCGTGTTCATGGCATCGGAGAAACTATAAAAACCTTTGTAAAGCGGATCTTTGCACTGTATGTGATTTACGACTGTTTCCCATTTATTAAAAATACCTATTTTTGTGCCACGAAAAATAATGTAATGGGAATATCTTTTCGGAACATTTGTGTTTTCTGGCATTTTTCGAGTTATTTCCAAGAAGTAAAATCCTAAGGAATTTAGAATTTGTACTTTATTTGTGGACTCATTTGGGAATGTATGTATGTGCCAAAGATTGTCAAGGAGACACTGTTGTTTTTCTGTTAGGTCCATCCCGAAAATGGGCCTAAACCTTTTACTATCTTCTGTGCAAACGGGTAATACATTTGGGCCGAATGTAATAGATTTCTGTTGGGCTTGTGGGATAAATCGGTTTTGTGGAACAAAATATTTATCAGCCAACTTTAAAGAGCTTGGCCCAGCCTGTGAGGATTTTCTGTTGGGAAATGTTAGTGAGGACGACAGTTTCATGTTTTTGCTGTAGCTTTCTTGCTCTGTTTTGATACCCTCTCTTTCTGAAGTATCCATTGCTGTGTGTTTTCCTTGCTGTTGAGGATGCACCAATCTTCTTTCTTTGTTTTTATCCATGGAACAACCTGTTTAGATTCCTTGATAAGATATCAGCAATAGTGTTATTTTTCCCTTTTATATGTTCGAAGTTTATAATGTATCCACTTCCTTGTATTATGTTTTGTAGATTAATCCATCTAGTCCTATTAACTTTTTTACTTTGATCGTTTTTTATAAATTTAACTATGGCTTCACAATCTATTCTAACCGTAAATTCTTTATTTAAAAATATTTTAAATTTTTCTAATGCGTTAATCAATGCCTGGATTTCATAATCTAAACTAGTCCAATTTAATCCTGTTTTGTTAAAGTTTCCACTAGAATATGCACAAACTTTCTCATTATCTTTTGGTGAATATTTGTTTGGTTTACAAAGAAGAACAGCTCTCCATCCTTCTTTACATCCATCTGTTTCTATTATGATGTAATCCGTTACTAGTGGTAATTCTAATGGTTGAATCTTTTTTACCACTTCTTTTATTTCTTTTATTAATTTTATATCTTCTTTGTTAAAATTTCTTTGACCATTCTTTGTTGTTTTACTATATAATGGTCCTACTAATTTTGATAAGTTAGGAATAAATTTTCTGGCATAATTTACTAACCCTAAAAAGGCTTGTATTTGTTTTAAATTTTCAATTTTTTCTGGAAATTCAATAATTTTTGTTGATATATGAGGTTGTAATTCAATTTTTCCATTACCTATTTCTAGTCCTAAAAAGGATATTTTTCTTTTGAAAAGCTCCATTTTTCTTTTTGATACAACTATTCCATGTTTTTTAATTTCACTAAACACTTGCCTTAAATGATTTTCATGCTCTTGTATAGTTTCACTAGCTACTAAGATGTCATCTATATATACCATACATAAATCATATTTTAAGAATATATCATCCATAAATCTTTGTAATATTGCCGGAGCATTTTTTTAAACCAAAACTTAATACGTTCCATTCAAATTGTCCTTCGGAACATGTAAAAGCTGTCCAATCAAACATCAGAGTTAGCAAAGAAGCGTGGTGGACTTGGCCACTTAGAATTTTTAAGACAAAAAACAAATGATTTAGGGGGGTATAGGGCAGATTTTAACGGTCTCTGTTAACCATAAGCATTCATGTGTTAGCATATTTGTTAATAGATTTAATGTGTCATTTTCTATATTCACATTTGTTTTTTGTCTTAAAAATTCTAAGTAGTCAAGTCCACCACGCTTCTGTGCTAACTCTGATGTTTGATTGTATATATATATATATATATATATTCTATTAAATATATAAAAAAATTATAAAAATATACACGGTATACCAACCAAACTCATATTTGTGTACCGTGTACCAACCAAGAATGCATAATAGGTACGGTAGTACCGTACCAAACTTTCGGTATATCGAAGTTCGTTATACCAAACGCTTTGGTTCGGTAGATACTCGGTTGGTTGATTTGGTTTGGTACAAATGGCCAGCCCTAGAAATATCAATATTTTTGCACAGTGAGTTGGGGTTAACATCGGAACTTTGGTTCAAGACATCTGGTTCGCCTCCCATCTTAAGTTTGGTCGAATTGAAATGCAATAACTTGTTTTTGGCTATTTTTGTAATTTAGTTCTTCTTCTTTTTTTTTCGAAATCAAATTACCAATAGATTATGCGTAAAAGCATAAGATTATGAGAAGACTCTCTACAAGGATTAGAGGCTTATCCCGAGTATTATCAGTTACAATATTGGCAATTTGAAATATAACAGAAATGTATAAAGAGGAATGACGAAGGATTGCCTTCGTGCATAAAGTTGCAGTGCCACCAAAGGAACTAGTATCTTCATGAAGCCATAGATCATTCAAATTTTGAATTTTATGATCATCCCCAATCTTCCACTTTGTACCGCTCTTAACAATGTCTTGTAACACATGGATGCCTTTTCAAGCATGACTTGGACACTGCCTTATAATGGCATTCAGAAAATTCCTCTTCGGAAAATATCTATCTTTGAAAACGCAATAATTGAAGGCTTCCGGGTTATCATCAAACCACTAACCGAGTTTTCCAACCAATGCTAGACGGAACAACCGAAGATCACGCAAATCCATCCACCCGATTCTTTATATAAACATAATTGTGGCCATTACATCCAATCAATGCTCATAGGCCATCTCGTTGAGTATCCCACCAATGCTTGGAGGGGGTTCCACCAAATCAAGGCTACAACAAACAACATTACAACAACATTCATCTTTTATTGTTCATAAAAAAAAAGACGAAAAACAACAAACAAAACTAAAGCAATCAAATCTGGGAGTAGATTTAGAAAGAGATCACAGTTTATTGTAGAAAACTCTATCCAAATCTAAACCCAGATATGAGTTTAAAGAAAAGAGATACCAACAAAAAGGATTGAATTACCAAATTAGATGAAAATTTTTAGAAGAAGAAGAAGAAGATAGGTTTTTGAGAGAGCATATGGTTTTTTTTTTTCGGTTTCTGATTTTGAGTATCCTTGTAATTTAGTTCTTATAAACATTGTAAATTTAGTAATCTCAATCCTACTACCGTCATTTTGTTGCAATTTTAATGTAAAAACTAATAAGGTACTCTCTCCGTCTTGAAGTGAATAACCGAATTAGTTTCAAATTTGCTTTTAGCTAGAAGTAAATTTGAAAACTTTTCAAACATTCATTTAGGGAAAGAAGTAATATTAGTTTTTCTTACGGAATCAAATCCATGTGGCATGCACATGACTTTTAAACGACATTTTCTTCATTAATTGGGCAATAAATGAGAGAGTTGTTCTTTTACTCAAGGGTTAATCTCATTTTACTACCCTAAGGTTTACATGCCGTATCACTTGGAGGCCTGTGGTTTCAATTTTCTCACTTTAAGGCCTATACTTTCAATTTTGTATCGATTTTGGGCCTGGATAATAATTTTGTTAGATTTTTAACAAAAAATTGGATGTATCATCCAACACCTCTTTTCTTTGGGGCTTGGTCTTTTCAAATAGCACTTGCCAAGTCTATGTGGTTAGAAAGAGTTTTTTTTTAAAAAAAAAAAAAAAAAAAAAAACTTGTTCCGGAGTATGGTCTTGGAGAGTAGGTAAAGGTGTGTGCTTTATCAATCACAATAAGAAACTAATAACTATTTTATTTTGATTAATTAATTAAAGATTTAATTATGCTTCTAGTTGCTTCTAGTATACTCCCTCCGTATCATGTGAATTGAGACTTATTTTCCTTTTCGTCCGTTTCACCTCAATTGAGACTGCCCAAAATGGTAAAGAATCTTTACTATTTTTCCCACTCATTCTCCCTCCTACTTTCTTTTTACACTCACAACACCAATCAACTTACCATTTCTCCCACTCATTCTCTCTCCTATTTAATTTTTCCATACTCACAAACACCTCCTCCCACTATTTCTCTCTCTTACTTTTCCTTAATTTGTGTGCCAAAAATTTTGGTCTCAATTCACATGAAATGGAGGGAGTATATTTTAATGAAAAATAAAATCAACTACTAATCTAAGTATTCCCTCCGTTCTGAAATGAATGTTCGAAAATCTTAACCACACTATTTTCAAGTAGTATTTTTTTTTTATCAAATGAATATGAACCATATAAAAATAAAGAGGTAAAGATAGGCTGACCAAGAATTTGAATTCCAAATTGCAGAGTAAAGTGATTGATTTGGTTGGTAATAGTGGTGCATTATGTTGATGAAGATAACCATCTACTTGAGAATTAAAGGTCTGGTAGTGAAGATGGGAAATCACATTAACACAGTTCACCAAGAAATCTAAATGTCAATGAGATGATCACATAAAAATTCAACAAAAGACCAAATGGAATAGAGTAAATAGGTGTTGAAAGGTACATGCCAGTTTTCTGTCAAATATCTAACAGAATGTTTGCTTAGGCCCGAAATTGATACAAAACTAAAAGTCTAGGCCTTAAAGTGAGAAAACCAAAATCACAGACCCCTAAGTGATACAACATGTAAACTTTAGGGTAGTAAAATGAGATTAACCCTTTACTCAATGACGTAGTTTTACTAATTACTTGTATGAAAATTCAAATAAATTAGGGCTGAAAAGTGTTAGTTTAAAACTTAAAAATATTTTAATTTTTAAAATCCTTATAAATATATACTATAAAGAAGAAAAAAGAAATGCCCTGTAATCTAATATTCATCCCATCAAACAATGTGTCAAATTACCGTGAAATCACGCTCAAACCACACGATATCCCCTCAAACCACTACCATCACCAAAATCAAATCCCCCACTGAAACAAGCTCTTGATTTTCCCTAATTCCATGAAAACGGCTCAAAAATTTTCCCCAATCTCCACGGTACCTAACTCTTCTCTTCCAGGCTCGAACACCGCAACTATCATCCCTCCAATTTTTGAATTTCAAACGAAGCCTCTTGTTCTCGTCAATTCTACAAGGAACCCTTCCTACCCATCTTAGAAAAACTCTTTAATATAGTACTCGTTGCTTTCTCATCCCCATTCTCGAAATCAATGGTCATTTTGAGTTCTCACTCACATTCCCGAAATCAAATATGGGTTATGGTTTTTTTGTTTCTTTCCCCCATTCTTGATTAAATTTGGCTTTTGTTTTTGGCTTCTTTCTCCCATTCTGACAATCTAATATGTGTTGTCTTTTTTTTTTCCTTTTCCCCATTCTTGAAATTAAATTTCTTTTCAACAATTAAAATTGATTTAAAAAATCAACGTCTTTTTATCTCAAACCCGACAGTATTTATAGGAGGGTTTGACATAATTCATTTGGGACTCAGAATTTCTTCTCCAAAATGAAATCACTAAAAACTGACCATCCCCGACATACGCAGCTGTACGACTTTAGGAGAGTCATACTCCTCCAAGTCGGCCGTATGGTCATTATTTCTAGATCACAGGTTGTTCACCCTATTCAATTTGTTCTTTGTGTGTGATCCAATATGTTAATTTATGTTCGCAATAGGTCCGATCCAATCAAAGCAAATAAATCATAAGCGGACACTAGCGAGCTAGTGCAACTACCCACATATATATATATATATATATATATATACATATATATATATATATATACGTATATATATACGTATATATATATATATACGTATACGTATATACATATACGTATACGTATATATACATATATACGTATACGTATACGTATATATATATATATATACGTATACGTATATACATATACGTATACGTATATATATACATATATATACGTATACGTATATGTATATATATATACGTATATATATATATATACGTATATATATATACATATACGTATACGTATATATATACATATATATACGTATACGTATATATATACGTATACGTATATGTATGTATATATATATATACATATACGTATACGTATATATATACGTATACGTATATATATGTATATATATACGTATACGTATATGTATATATATACGTATATATATACATATATATATATATATACGTATACGTATATGTACATATACGTATATGTATATACGTATACGTATATATATATACGTATACGTATACGTATACGTATATACATATATACATATACGTATATATATACGTATATGTATATACATATACGTATACATATATATACATATATATATTATATATATATACGTATACGTATATATACATATACGTATATGTATATACGTATACGTATATATACATATATATACGTATATATATATATACATATGTATATATATATATATACGTATATATATATATATATACATATACGTATATGTATATATACGTATATGTATATACGTATACGTATATACATATATACGTATACGTATATATACGTATATATACGTATATGTATATATATGTATATACGTATACGTATATATGTATACGTATACGTATATATACATATACGTATATATATGTATACGTATATGTATATATACGTATACGTATACGTATATATACATATACGTATATGTATATATATATATATATACGTATATGTATATACATATATATATATATACGTATATATATATACATATACGTATATATATACGTATATATATATATACATATACGTATATATAGAATATATATATACGTATATGTATATATATATACGTATATATATATATATGTATATACATATACGTATATATATATATATACATATATATATATATACGTATATGTATATATACATATACGTATATATATATATATATATACGTATATGTATATATATATACGTATATATATATATATATATATATCGAAAGCCCGATATCACCTTAATAGAACATATATAATCATTTTATCTCACGATATCATATTGGACATAAGTCATGGTCCACGTCAACTTATACTGTCAATGGTTTCTCGATCCCGAGTAAATTGATATAAGCAAATGAAATTGATCTCATCAATTCATTTGAGCATGACCATGTACTTTAAACAATCTTACTCATCGAAATGAGGGAAAAATCCCGTTTTGGCTTACCATTCTTCCCTACATGAATCTGATCATACCAATTATATCCCTTATTAATACCCGGTTAAAGATATGGTTAGATTATATAATATATACATTCATCAACTGGAAGACGATGATAACTTCAGATTCTAAGGATTCAAATGATATAACTATTATGAGATTTAATTATGACATTTGATCATGACATAAATCTCATCACGGGTCTATCCGATACCTTGTTCTCTAACAAATACCCACATTTTTAATATCCATCTCTATGCACCATAATCATATCATGATTATTCATTAAACCATTGTTAGCTCTTCATAAGTTCTACGGAACATGCAAAATATTTAATAATCAAACTTGTGTAGACACCCCGCCTTGGACCTCTCACCCCGATTGCATACATAGTATTTTTACTTTACTTGTTTTTGTTAATTTCTGTTAGTTCGGTTAAGTTCCTAACTGATTCCGTCAGTTTTGGACTAAACTGCACAACAGAGTTAACTTTCTAGTCCATTCTGCCAAAATCGCCATTTCAAAGTCGCGCGCCTCCGCCCTTTGGGGCCAGAAGCGCGCGCCTCCCGCCGACTATACGGGATGCGCGCGCGTCTGGGCGTGTCAGTTACTGATTTCTGTCCAAGAATCTCTCATTTGCTCATTTTATATGATTTTGCCCGGGAAACTGATCTTTGTGACTCCGTTTTGGCACCAAAAACATCCTCTTTCAACTATAAAAACCCCTCAAATCCACCATTGGAAGGGGGCCTCTCTTTCATCTCTCTTTGATCTCTTTTCATCTCTCTTACCTCTCTTGGACCTTCTTCTTAGACTTGAAACTTTTCTTACACACACACTATACAGAGTTCTATACACAAATTCTCCCTACAAGAGTTCTTCGTGACAAGACTCTACACAAATTGTTCTACAACAATTTCTCCACAACAAAACTCTTTTTAAGTCCAAGTTCAAAGTCCCTTTTCTAAAGGTACCACTTTTCTGTTCTCTTATTTTATTTGTGTCCTACTAGTATGCAATCTCCATAAAAAGGGATACAACCAAAAGGCCACTTCACTATTGAAGTTTGGCCAAGGTTACATCCCAACATTCCAACATTAATTTAATTCCACTTCATCTCTTAATGTAATGGTTTAGCAAATATTCAACATGTAATCATTAGACATTTAATCAATAAAATCATTTAGCTTTCATTTTCCCCCTATCTTTACTTTGCAGTTGTTAGCATATTTTATCAATTGAAGGACATGTAAATATAAGAACACCAAAAGTAGCAAGACCCACATAAGCGGGGCGGAGTAGGTGTTTAAGTACTTCCCACTCCGTCACCTAACCCCCGAACCCCTCATCTCAAGAATCTTTGGTTTCGTAATAAATAAAAAAGGCTATTTTCTTAGGTTTTCTCGCGTTCCTCTAAAACGTGGGTGGCGACTCTTAAAATAAAGTAGACATCCTAGGTAATTCACGCGCTCTAGCCAAGCTATGGTCCCCCGGGGTATCTACAGTGGCGACTCCGCTGGGGACATAGAGGGTTAAACTTGCATTTTCTGCATTTGGTGTTCTTATATCTGCTTTCTGGGCATTCTGGTAAAAAGGGTAGGAAGCGCGCGCCTCCGGCCTTCTTGGCCTAAAGCGCGCGCGTCCGACCCTTAAAACCAGAATCGCCCACCTTCCATCTCGTCCTTCAATTCCATGTTTCTGTGCTAACAATGTATGCAGGGGAAAAGTTCTATAATTTAGGGTCAAGGAAATCCCTTGAACCCACTGATTTGCAGGTACTGCCCAGAAGCGGGCGCCTCTGCCCTCTAGGGCCTAAGGCGCGCGCCTCCCATCCTCAAAGCCCAAAGCGCGCGCGTCTGGGAAATTTTCCAGAACAGAAACAGTGAACAGAATGGACAGTCTTGACAGTGTGTGGGCACCGGGCCTGCACATAATTGCTTTTTATTTTTTGTTTCATTTTTATCGGTCACACGGGTGATTCGAAAGTTGTAAATTACGTGCTTATTTGTTTTTTTATTTCCTTTGATTTTTTTTTTAATATTTTGTCACTTGTCAGACCTCACACTACGCGCACAATTCTTATCAACTGCTCACTATCGAGTCGCACAAGTCCAACACCAAACCCGTCGAGGCCTGTCCTAGGAAGTTTCAAGCTCCACCCGACCTTGACTCTTTCGAAGCGGTAAACCTCAGCCCGTGGCGTAGTTCATGACTACATGCCGGGGGTGACCTTTAAGCCTCTCTTTAGCCGAGCACAAACCACACAATTCTAGTTAGGGTCTAACACTCCGTGACTCAAGTTGATTTCCATGTGCCGAGATTTCCCTAAACTAATGTCTTCAAATCATACATGCCACTCGTTGTTATGGACGAAATAAAAATCCGTCCCCAAGTGGTCATAATGGATATAAATAAAAAATCCGTCACCGCATGTATGATTTACTACATTAATTTAGTTTAATCCCGACACATGTAGGATTCACAAGCGTGGTGGAATCCGATGAGTATATGGGACCGCGAGAAGGTCTATATACTAGTGTGACGATTCCACTATTTTTTTAGAAACCCCAAAAAGGACCACGTCCTTCCGACTTTTGTAAATAAAAAAAAAAGAGTCATTTTTCTTATGTGGTTAAGTCTTTTTCTTTTGTTTGTGGGTGAAATAATTTTACTCAAAATATGTTTGTGGGGCCAACCTAAGATCGACCGTGTTCTCTAAATAGGTCCAATGGCTTCCAACGGCAACAACAACAAGGGTGAGAACATCTCCGTGTCCAACGAAAGGCTCTTCAACATAATAAGAGCCTTGGGGGAACAAATGGATAGACTTGTCGAGGATGCCCGCCGCAAGGATGATTTATGGCAAGCCCGTCTTGATCTCGAGAGGAGAATTCACAAGGAAGAAGTGTCCAAACTTAAGGCTTGTTTGCAAGAGCTCACCGACAGTAAGGCAAAGGTCCACGGTAAAGCACGCTCAAGTGGCTCATCCCTCAAAAGTCACAAAGGTTCTACCAACGACCGTGTCTACACTCCCCTCCAAGGTATGACCGTCACCAAGGCCTATGAAGATCTCAAAACCAAGGGACAAGTTTCTCCTCTCCAAGGGTACAAGCAACCACAACCGTTACGTCGCAACCATGCCCACCACAAGTGGTGTGACTATCACCAATGCAGCGGTCATCTCACCGAGGATTGCTTCTCCCTCCGCGACATCATCCAAGATTCGATTGACAAGGGTGAGTTTACCGTGGTTGAAGAACAACAGTTAGAGAGTGAGAACATGCAAGAACTCATCAAGGAAGGGGCTCAGATTTGAAATAGGGTCTCAACAAGAGATCATGCCGCAAGGAAGGCTACAACGACAATAGGGACTACAACAGCAATCTCCGTTTCTCTTTCTCTACCTAGTAGTAGGAATAAAAAAAAAAAAAAGAGTCAAAAGTCCTCTTAAGTGTGCATCAATGTTTTCTCTCGTCCTATGTTAAACGTTCGAGTCCATTGAGTCATCAAATAAAAGTCGTTCTTGTCCTCATACTCTCTTCCAAGTTGTTCAATTTAATTCTTGGCAAAATGATGAAAAGGTGTCTAAACAAGTTTTGGAATGAAGGCCATCGCTTGAACGCCTAGGGGCTAAACATCGACGACGACATCAACAACGAAGACATCAACAACGACGAAATCAAGACAAAGAAAGGTGGAGCAATGATCATGAAGCAAAGTTTTCAAAAGGGGATATATATATATATATATATATATATATATATATATATATATATATATATATATATATATATATATAAAAGAGGCTCGCTAGGTTGAAATCCTCAAATCAACCTAGGCAAAAGCTAGAGCACAAAAAAAAAAAAAAAAAATCCCCCTAAATCAAAGAAGTACAAGATCAACATCATTCCACCAATGAAGGACGAAGTAATAACCATCTCGACGAATGGAGCATCCACAAGAACTACGGTGACCAAAGCCTCTACACTGGAAGAACGTAGGCAACTTTCGGGTCCGGTCTTATGCAAGAAAGAAGATTTGTTTAGCCCTAGCGCGTTATGGTGATCGGCCTTCCTCTCAAACTTGTCATGACATCTTTGTACGATTCATTTGCCAATGAATTAATCACCAAAAGATTGAACAACTTTCTTAGATTTGGAATCGCTTTCCGTTTCCTTGTCATGTCTAGGGGTTTCTCTTCTTTTTGCGATACTCCCAGTTTCTTGCAATCAAACTGGGGCTTTCTTTCTCTTCTCTCTTAATGACTTACTTGCCTTCGTGAGTCATTCAAAAAATATACATAAATGAAGTCAATACTAGGGACACTTCCCTAGTCGAGTCAATGTCACTCATCTTTAGTGACAAGAGGTCTTCACCGCAAAATCACATGTCTTATCTCCTCAGCCAGAGTCAATGCACACTTCCTCATTAATCGAGTAAAAAAAAGAAGACGCAAAAGAGATGCCCGCTAGATTGAAAACCCGACAAGGCGGTCTAGGCAAAAAACAGGGTGCGTCATAAAAAAAATGAGAGAGTGAGAGAGAGAAGGGAAAGAGAAATGGAGATCTCCGGCCTCTAAGGAAGACAACTGCACAAGCTCTACATTGGATCTCCTCAGCAATTCAATTCCCCACCGAGTCAACTTTGGGATTGCAAAAGGCTCGACAAGATATGGCACCATCAAAGGTTGTCTTGGGTTATTGGCATCATTCTCCAGCAGTGTGCATTTTTTGGTTCATAAAAAGAAGGCCCGTGGTAACCAAGACCCATCCGAGAACGAGCCCATCTTGCACAAATAATCCGTAGCTAGTCAATTGGCTTGGGCAGCAAATAGCAACAACATGTGTCTCAGTTTTCATAGCTTCTGCAAGTATGTGCTTCTAAAGTACGCCGAAAGGCTCCTAAGAGATAGAGTAGCTCTTGCCATGTCCTCTCATGTTTGTTCCCTCGCACGAGCATGAGTCACTCTTGATTTGCTCAACAAATGGTGACGCCCTAAGGGCTATGTGACTCAAGAACAAGGGCTTCTTTTGCTTCATTTGACAATCAATAAGCCCTAGGGGCTATGCTCGAGAAAGGTGTGTGAGACTATCCTCAAAGTCTCTCAAAAGGGATGTAAAAAAACCCTCTTGTCATGTGTGCCCGTACTAGGATGGCACTCTAGGGGCTACGGTCAAGTCTTAAAGGCTCCCTCGGCAAGAAGCAATTCACTTCAATGTCCCCAGCAACATTTGAAAATACCGAAAGGTCTCAAGGGGCTTCGCAATCTACAATCTTTTGGGCTACGGCATTACAGTGATACAAGCAAAGGGCAATATTGGGCTTCGCAATTAACAAGCTTTTGGGCAGTGGTACCCGAGCAATGCAATTTGGGAGTAGTCTTATGGCTCCATGAAAGGGATCAAACTTTAATGGTCCCTCAACACTTCCAGTCAAAGGGCCTCTTGGTTTTAAATGAAGGCTCCGATGATATGAATGAATTTGATGATTCTTGTTAGAACTCACAGCGAGATTCTGAAGGAAGTCTTAGAGAAAAGGAAAAGGATTCAACACGCTAGACTCACCCGGCTGAGTTATAGCGGGCAATGCCAATATGTTAACTCTATAAGCAGAGTTACGGCCAATCCCAATGTTTCTGTAATACAGCACCCCCTTCTCCAAGATCAAAAGCACAGGCTGCATCTGAAGATCCGCCGTCGGTTCAATTCAAGAAGACTCAAGCAAACATACCGTTCGAGGCTTTATCACACCAAGACCTTATCATCTGCAACAACATCACCATCTCCCACGAGACGTCTCCCGAAGACCGTACTACATTTTTCACCATGGACCTTCCTCCATTTGGGTATCAACCACAAAAATGGCCATCCATCTCCAAGCAAGAGAAAGAAGGAGATCGCCTTCAAGAGTTTTTCCCAATAGCGCCATCCGCTCCCAACATAATGCTAAGCCGATTCCAAGAAAATTTGAGGCTTCACACCGAAAGGTCTCCACATCCCGCCATCTACAAACTTGGTATCAATGATCTTCTCTTGGGGCTTGCCCACGTAGACAACAAAAGACAGTTTATTTGAATGGGCTAAGAGTTGATTCATCTTGGGGCTTCATAAGCCGCTCAAAGTTCAGAATTCGAGGGGCTTTACAATCAGCAACCCCTTGGCATCTCGGCATCAATAGTCCTTTTGAAGCTCCATAAACGACAAATCTCTTGGGGCTAGACATCAATTTTCGTCATACACCGCGGCGACAACATTCAAGCGAGGCAATCCGGACTTCGATTGAACACGACTTGATCTTGGGTGGGCTTTACAAACACACAATGGTTAAAATGGTTCACCCACGAACTAAAAACATAAATATTTTTCTCACGTGTGCATATTCTTTTCTTTCTAATTAAAAAAAAAAATTATTTTCTTTTGTCTTTTCTTGCGCAAAATTATGTGTTTCCTTTTTGCTTTGCTCCTAGCATTCTCCCCCAGCGTTCTCCACCATCCTTGAACTACGCTGGTCTGATTCCTTCCAAGGGATGCGTAGGCAGCCTTTTGGCACGACCAACCCATCATCCGGAATATTGTCCCACCGACACTCCACCAAAGGCAAGAACAATTCATCATCACCAACATCATCATTCTCCATCCAAAGCATGGACATTATTCATCAAAAGCATCAGCATCCTTCAGCAATCCATCCCCAATCAAGCGGCAATGGTAAGTAAAGGTATGAACATCATTCATCTCAAGCAATCTCTGCTTTCAAAAATCACACCGCACACAAAATCACTTTCTCCGTGCTTACAAAAACTCTCTCTCATGCAAAACTGCTTTCAAATCACATTGTACCACGAGCACTATTTCTATCTTCATTTCACACTTTATGCATCTTCTTGAACAAATACATATACCTGCCAAGCTCACACATAACAGGTACCACCATGAAGTCAACAACATCCACTACTCAAGGCACTCCATCCCCAGCAGAAAATGGTCCACAGTCAACCATGCCTGCATCCCTACAGCAACTACAACTCTAGATAGCAATTTGGTCTACGGTGATCCTGCAATTAGCAAACGGATCCCGCATCAGCAAACGGATCTCGCATCAGCAAACGAATCCCGCATCAGCAAACGGATCCCGCAATCAGCAAACGGATCCCGCTTCAGCAAACGGATCCCGCATTCAGCAAACGGATCCCACATCAGTAAACGGATCCCGCATTCAGCAAACGGATCCCGCATCAGCAAACGGATCCCGCACCAGCAAACGGATCCCGCACCAGCAAACGGATCCCGCACCAGCAAACGGATCCCGCACCAGCAAACGGATCCCGCACCAGCAAACGGATCCCGCACCAGCAAACGGATCCCGCATCAGCAAACGGATCCCGCCACAGCAAACGGATCCCGCATCAGCAAACGGATCCCGCTTCAGCAAAACGGATCCCGCTTCAGCAAAACGGATCCCGCTTCAGCAAAACGGATCCCGCTTCAGCAAACGGATCCCCCTATATCCTTTCTATATCAATTAAGCCGCTCACACAGGGAGCGCACTCCTATCCTTTGTAATTTCAAATTCCTGCTTTATCGAGTCTTTGTTTTCTCTTGTCGATGTCCTCGGCGGTTGTCTTTCTTTCGTCGACGCGTTTTGCTTCGTAATCCACGTCGCCGAGGGGCTCTGTAGACACCCCGCCTTGGACCTCTCACCCCGATTGCATACATAGTATTTTTACTTTACTTGTTTTTGTTAATTTCTGTTAGTTCGGTTAAGTTCCTAACTGATTCCGTCAGTTTTGGACTAAACTGCACAACAGAGTTAACTTTCTAGTCCATTCTGTCAAAATCTCCATTTCAAAGTCACGCGCCTCCGCCCTTTGGGGCCAGAAGTGCGCGCCTCCCGCCGACTATACGGGATGCGCGCGCGTCTGGGCGTGTCAGTTACAGATTTCTGTCCAAGAATCTCTCCCTTGCTCATTTTATATGATTTTTCCCGGGAAACTGATATTTGTGACTCCGTTTTGGCACCAAAAACATCCCTTTTCAACTATAAAAACCCCTCCAATCCACCATTGGAAGGGGGTCTCTCTTTCATCTCTTTTTGATCTCTTTTCATCTCTCTTACCTCTCTTGGACCTTCTTCTTAGACTTGAGACTTTTCTTACACACACACTATACACAATTCTATACACAAATTCTCCCTACAAGAGTTCTTCGTGACAAGACTCTACACAAATTGTTCTACAACAATTTCTCCACAACAAAACTCTTTTCAAGTCCAAGTTCAAAGTCCCTTTTCTAAAGGTACCACTTTTCTATTCTCTTATTTTATTTATGTCCTACTAGTATGCAATCTCCATAAAAAGGGATACAACCAAAAGGCCACTTCACTATTGAAGTTTGGCCAAGGTTACATCCCAACATTCCAACATTAATTTAATTCCACTTCATCTCTTAATGTAATGGTTTAGCAAATATTCAACATGTAATCATTAGACATTTAATCAATAAAATCATTTAGCTTTCATTTTCCCCTTATCTTTACTTTGCAGTTGTTAGCATATTTTATCAATTGAAGGACATGTAAATATAAGAACACCAAAAGTAGCAAGACCCGCGTAAGCGGGCGGAGTGGGTGTTTAAGTACTTCCCGCTCCGTCACCTAACCCCCGAACCCCTCATCTCAAGAATCTTTGGTTTCGTAATCAATAAAAAAGGCTATTTTCTTAGGTTTTCTCGCGTTCCTCTAAAACGTGGGTGGCGACTCTTAAAATCAAGTAGACATCTTAGGTAATTCACGCGCTCTAGCCAAGCCGTGGTCCCCCGGGGTATCTACAACTTGTTATCTCTATAACAATAAAAATATGATGTAATATAAAGACCTTTCTCAAGGGCATATGGCATGATCACCAACACATTTCCCATTCTGTGCAAAGCCAACAATCATGAGGGTCGACGACCCAACATTTATGTCAGCATTTCATCAATTAACCTATGTGTCACATCAAATTTCAGACACCTTACAGAACCAGCAAAGCAAGCAACGAATTCCCGTCACAAATTTCTTTCACCCATTTTATCGACCGCATTTGCTATCTTTCCCACAACAACTTACCCCCGCAAGCACCGATGTCGAAGTATGTACCCATCATGTGCAACTTTAGTTGCTTGCATTTCGTAAAAGAGTTCATTGGTTTGTGAGTTGTTTTTCTCCGAGCATGAGCTCTAACAATTCGATTCCAAACGTTAGTGCTTGGGATTTCTAGACTCTTTAAAAGTTGACATAGATAGGGTAGAGGTAACCTCGATGTGACTCTTCCTCTAGTGAGTGACAACAGTGGCATAATGGGAAGGGAAATAACTCGGGGATTTCAACAGCAATTGTACCCTCAGATTTAATTCAAATCTTTGTCCAACGGTCACAAGGGTGCATTGCCTATAAATAACCTTCATTCATCAACAATGAAGGTTGCTGAGCTTCAAGAGAAATTACTCCCAATTGTTCAAGTGTGCTTTGAAGATTTAAACTCAGAAATTCAATCCTTCAAAGATCTCCTTAGCAAACCCAGAATTCCTTCACCAAGCTTCAAGCCAAACAACCTTCCATACTCAGCCTTTACACAGAAAGTTCTTCATTTGCTCAACCATCATTTAGATACTTAGAGCATTTGATTTCTTTCCACACACACACACCCGATTTATATAATCACATAGATTATATACTTCAAAAACACCGGTTGTTATAATAGCTTTATAGGTTAGATTGATTATTTAGAGTTTAGATTCATCTTGTAAATTCTCCTCTAATTAATACAAGTATAGTAGCTATTAGAAAATCCTAGACTCATCATCTAGGTAGAGGACGTAGTTCATTCAAGAACGAACCTCTTCAAATTGTGTGTTTGATCTTTACTTTCTGTCATGTTATTTATATTTCTTGTTTGTGGTCTATAACTTAATCCATTTACGAAATGACTTGAAATATGAATTGTGTTTTTCTTTGATCTTCAAGTTGAGATTATCGGTTGCATCATAATGTTTTCAACCCGAGTCAAACCGCCCAACTCTTTAACTATCCTTTAGCCAAACCGTAAAACTCCGCTGTACATTTTATCAGTTCGGTTCTAGTGCCTTGAACCGCAGTTGACCAAACTGATAAGTACTCGGTTGATTTTCAAGGGTATTTTCAAAAAAGTTTAGACCGCTATTCACCCCCCTCTAGCGGTTCTATACCCTTGTTGCCCTCTGGGACCAAAAACTAACCATCTAGGTAGAGGACGTAGTTCATTCAAGAACGAACCTCTTCAAATTTATGTGTTTGATCTTTATTTTCTGTCTTGTTCTTTATTTTCTTGTTTGTGGTTTCTCACTAAGTTCATCTATGACTTGATCAGAAAAATGAATTATGGTTTCCTTTGATCTTTAATTTCAGATTATCTTATGCATCATTGTGTTTTTTCAACCCAGTCAAGCCGCCCGTATTTTCACATATCCTCTTTGGCCAAACTGCAAACCTCTGCTGTGCATTTTATCAGTTCGGTTCTAGTGGCTTGAACCGCAGTTGGCCAAACTGATAAGTACTCGGTTGAATTTTAAGGGTATTTTCGAAAAAGTTGTAACCGCTATTCACCCCCCTCTAGTGGTTCTATACCCTTGTTGCCCTGTAACACCCGTCCTAATTCCTGTTAAATTCTTGCCATGCATAATTATATGCTATTTTAATTAAGTTAATTATTTAACTAATTGAGCAAGTTTAGGTCCTAATTGTTTAAGTTGAAACATTAGGGTCATTTGTGAAAAATAAAGTTTAGGGGCTAAAATGCTCAAATTGAAACTTTAAGGGCCTTTTTGTCAAATTTGAAACTTGAGGGACCTAGTTGAAATTTCTTGAAAGTGGAAAGGATAAATATTGGGTTTGCCTTGTCATTGTCAGATGAAAATTCCCAATTCTCTCTGTACGTTCCTCTGTCTCGTTCGTAAAGAAAAGTTAGGGTTTATCCTATTCTCGACTCCTCTCGCTTAATTATGCCTCTGTTCGAAAATCCGACTTCGCATAAATGATCAGGGCGGTGAGTAGAGCATTTCCTTCCGAATAGAAATTAATTTGGGTGAACTTGATTTCGGACTAGGTAAGTCACTAGCTCTCCCTTTCTTGTAATAACATGCCTATATGTTATTTTTGATACTTGTGCTTGTTAATTTCGTGATTTGGTTGAATTTTGTGATACTTGTAAAATTGAGACGAAGGGAGTAATTTTATACTATGTACATACAGAGAACTTGAACCTAAAATGGGTTCGTAAGTGAAAAAAATTATACTCCTACTCGTGAGACGGTAAAATATTAACTTGATTTAAATATTATTAGAAAAATTGTACCATTATTTGTGGTACGGGGAAATGAATGGAAGTATCCCTAAATGATTATATTAGTATATTAGAAAATTATACTTATACTTTTGGGACGGTGAAATATTTAAATGGAATAAAGGAAAATTATTCTATTAATTGTGGGGCGGTAAAAAGAATGAAATAAACTTGAAAGTAATATTTTGAACTTGTTAGTATACTCCTGGGTATTGCTTAGATGTTAGAATGTTATTAGAAAGTATACTCCTACGCTTGGGACGGACAAATCTAAGCCTGGGAAAGAAATTAGGAATTTGCTGATTTTGGCCTTGGGCGCCCGCCCAAAGGGGCTATGGGCGACCGCCCATAGGATCAGTTCGATTATGTTCCAAAGGCCTATTCTGGGCGACCTCCCAAGGGGAGAGTGGGCGACCGCCCATGACCCCTGTTTCACAAAAGTGTTTTAACTAAAAAAAATGAAATGAAAGTTTATCCCTCCTAAAGCATATAGCCTTAGTATAAGATGTCCTAGAAAGTGTTGTGACACTTTAGGGGCATCAGAAGTGAGTCTTGAACATGAATACTTATAGAAATCAAATGAGAACTTAAGTATAAGAGTAATAATCTTCTTTATGTTTTGAAAAGTGCTAAGAACAAGCACTAATGTGTTATATGTGTCTTGATTCCAATGTTTGTGTACCTTAGGGGCACTAGAACAATGTCTTGAGCTTGAACATCCAAAATATAGGATTAAGAACTTGTAAGAGAAAAAGATATAACTCTTATACATGCTTGAATGTCCAAAGATTGGAATAATAACTTGAGTATAAGATAATTAATTCTTGTACATGTCTTGAACATCCAAAGAATTGGATTGAGAACTTGAATGTAAGATGATAAAATCTTGCACATGACTTGAAACCAATACATGTGTATGGTAATGAACTTGAAAGTGCTATGAACAAGCACTAACGTGTTAGAACTATCCTTGGTTTGTATGTGCAAATCTTGCATATAGCTACTTGATAGAATGTGGCTTCTTGACTACTTTATATATGGTATGAATAACCAAAGAGTTGGAATATGGAACTAGATAGAGAATGATAAACTCTAAGACATACTTGAATTTAATACGTGTGTACTGAAAGTGCTATGAACAAGCACTAATGTGCTAGCAATTGATTTTAATCGTGCATATAATCAATGAAGTATATAAAGTATAAAGAAAATATTTTGTTCTTGAGTTGAGTTCCTAAAGAAAGAGGGGCTAGTGTAATATGAAGATAATTCATAAAACAATGATTATAGAACACAATATGTGTTGGAAAATGTATTCGATGATTAGCGATAAATATACGCGAGATATGATTGTGACTAGGTACAATACGACCTATTCGACTACGTGCTTAGAGTCTAAGATGTTGGGCTCTAATTGGAAGTAAGGAGATCGTGATAGACACATTAGTGTGTTAAAGATTATATGAATATGTACATGCAAATATGGCATATGGCAAACTGACATAAAATAACATACCCTACTACTTGGTTGGGGTCTGTTATTAATAGACTCTAATTTGGATTGATTGTGTTACGTGGACACATTACGTGCCATTATTATACTGACTTGTATTCGCAATTATTACGTACGTGTACTTGTATTTGGTGAGCACATGATTACATGGTTCCTGAAGAGCTAGTCCACTACTTTTGGACTTAGTTCTATACTCTCGTAGTTCAAGTAAATACCTACTTATGCATTCTTGTTAAACATAATGTTCATCGAGTGGAAGACCATAATAACTTCATGTCTAAGGATTCAAATGACATAACTAATATGAGATATATGTTCGACATAGACCATGACATAAATCTCATACAGCGGGTCATGTCCAGTACCCTGTTCCAAACAAGTACCCATAAATCTAACATGATCATCCCATGATCATTTAGCCTTTATACTAGTGCTTAACAAGTACTAGGGACGGAGATTATTATAAGTAAACATGAACAACAATAATAATCAAAACATCTCTTTATTGATATGAAATAAATGATAACAATTACAACGTTTATTAAACGTGCCTAGGGCACCACTACCAACAATCTCCCACTTGCCCTAGGCCCAATCTCCCATGTATCTAATACCCATGGACCTAACATGACCATCATGTTTAGCTTGTGGAAGTCCCTATGTTAGCGGGTCCGTAACATTGTCATCAGTAGGTACTCTGCATATATTTACGTCTCCCCTATCAACGATGTCTCGAATGATATGAAAACGCCTAAGTATGTGTTTAGATTTCTGATGTGCTCTTGGTTCCTTTGCTTGAGCAATAGCACCATTATTATCGCAATAAAGGTCTATTGGATTAGCAATACTAGGAACCACTTCAAGTTCAGTGATGAACTTCTTAATCCAAACAGCTTCCTTTGCAGCATCCGATGCAGCAATATACTCAGCTTCTGTTGTAGAATCAGCGGTTGTACTTTGCTTGGAACTTTTCCAGCTTACAGCTCCACCATTTAACATAAACACAAAACCCGATTGCGATCGGCTATCATCTTTGTCAGTTTGGAAGCTTGCATCCGTGTAAGCATTTACAACGAGATCATCTTCCATTCCTCCATAGACCAAAAACGAGTCTTTAGTCCTTCTCAAGTACTTAAGAATCGCTTTTACAGCTACCCAGTGATTTTCGCCAGGGTCGGATTGGTATCTACTTGTCATGCTCAAAGCATAAGATACATCTGGTCTAGTACAAATCATGGCATATATGATGGACCCAATTGCCGAAGCATATGGAACATCATTCATTTTCTTACGCTCATCTTTTGTCTTAGGACATTGAGTCTTGCTTAGAGAAACTCCATGTAACACAGGCAAGGTTCCTCTCTTAGAATTTTCCATACGGAATCTTCTAATGACCTTGTCAATGTATGTACTTTGGCTTAGACCAAGTAGCCTCCTTGATCTATCTCTATAGATCTTAATGCCAAGAATATATGCGGCTTCACCCATATCTTTCATTGCGAAGCACTTTCCTAACCAAGTCTTCACAGATTGAAGTGTAGGAATGTCGTTTCCAATGAGTAATATGTCATCCACGTATAAAATAAGGAATAGCACTATGCTCCCACTAATCTTCTTGTATACACAAGACTCATCTTCGTTCTTAATGAATCCAAACTCTTTGACCGATTCATCAAAATGGAGATTCCAACTCCTTGAAGCTTGCTTCAATCCATAGATGGATCTTTGTAATTTGCATACCTTAGAATCTTGTTCAAAACCTTTTGGTTGTGTCATATACACATCCTCTTGGAGTTTTCCATTCAGGAAAGCGGTTTTGACATCCATTTGCCATATTTCATAGTCATGATATGCGGCAATGGCAAGCAAAATTCTTATAGACTTGATCATTGCTACGGGTGAAAAAGTCTCATCATAGTCAATACCATGAACTTGCCTATAACCCTTCGCTACAAGCCTAGCTTTGTAAGTATGCACCTTCCAATCCATGTCAGTCTTCTTCTTGAAGACCCATTTGCATCCTATGGTTTTTACACCTTCGGGTGCATCAATCAAATTCCAAACTTGATTGTCTTGCATGGATTGCAATTCGGATTCCATGGCTCCAATCCACTTGTCTGAATCAGGAGAAGACATCGCCTCTTGGTAGGTTGACGGTTCATCATTCTCAATGATTTCTACCTCATTACTATCCGTTACGAGAAATCCATATCTCTCGGGCTCGGATCGTAACCTACTAGATCTGCGAGTTGCTTGTGTATTTTGAACAGGTTCCACAACCCCTTGTGGTTCTTGTTCTTGTTCCACTATTGGTTCAATGTTATTTTCTGGGTCTCGAATTTCTTCAAGATTTATTTTACTCCCACTGATTTCTTTGAAGAGAAACTCTTTCTCTAGAAAGACACCAGTTCGGGCAACAAACACTTTGTTGTCCTCTCGGTTGTAAAAGTAATATCCTTTAGTTTCCTTAGGATATCCCACGAAAATACATTTATCAGATTTGTGTGCTAGTTTGTCAGAGATAAGTCTCTTGACATAAACTTCGCAACCCCAAATCCTCATGAAAGATAAACTAGGTTTCTTTCCACTCCACATCTCATATGGAGTCTTTGGAACCGATTTAGTTGGGACTTGATTTAGTGTGAAAGCAGCGGTTTCTAGGGCGTAACCCCAAAAGGATATTGGAAGATCAACTTGACTCATCATTGATCGAACCATGTCTAACAAAGTCCGATTTCTCCTCTCAGACACACCATTCCATTGTGGTGTTCCGGGTGGAGTCAATTGTGAAACTATTCCACAATTCTTTAGATGATCATCAAATTCTTGACTTAAGTATTCACCACCTCGATCTGATCGAAGTGCCTTTATACTTTTGCCAAGTTGTTTTTCTACTTCATTTTGAAATATTCTAAATATCTCAAATGCTTCACTTTTATGTTTCATTAGGTAAACATACCCAAATATACTATAATCATCAGTGAAGGTTATGAAGTATTGAAATCCTCCCCTAGCATTGCTACTTAATGGTCCGCATACATCGGAATGTATCAACCCCAATAAGTCGCTTGCCCTTTCACCCAACTTGGTAAAAGGTGTCTTAGCCATTTTTCCAAGAAGACACGACTCACAAGTATCATATGACTCGAGGTCACATGAACCTAAAAGTCCGTCCCCATGGAGTTTTGAGATACGCTTCTCATTAATATGACCAAGACGGCAATGCCACAAATAAGTATGATTTACATCATTAGGTTTAGATTTCTTATTTACATGATAGATATTATTTTCATTCTTGACATCCAAGATATAAAGGCCATTAAATGAATTAGCAATACCATAAAGCACATCATTTAAATAAATAGAAAATTTCTTATTCTCAATAAGAAACTTAAAACCTTCATTATCCAATCAAGAAATTGAAATAATATTTCTGCTTAAATCCGGAACATAATAACAATTGTTCAAAACAAGAATTAGTCCGGAAGGTAAAGTGACTTCATAAGTCCCTACGGCTAATGCAGTAACTCTTGCTCCATTCCCCACGCGTAGATCTACTTCACCTTCTTTAAGCAGTCTCCTATTTTTTAGTCCCTGCACATTTAGACAAATGTGAGAACCACATCCGGTATCCAATACCCAAGAATCAGTGGTTGAAAGGAGAATATCTATCATACAGATACCTGAAGTCGACGCAGCCTTGCTGCTCTTCTTCTTCTTTTGCTCTTCCAAGAAAGCCTTGCAATTTCGTTTCCAATGACCAATTTCTTGACAATGGAAACAAATTGCATCCTTTTGTGTATCGGGTTTTGCCTCAGAAGCATTGGCAACCTTTGCCTTGCTTATCTTGGGTTTGACAACTTTTGCCTTACCCTTGCCTTTGGCACCAGGCTTCTTCCCATCATGAACCAAGAGCACGGGAGAACCTTTCTCCACAATTTTCATCTCTGCAGTTTTGAGCATCCCATGCAACTCAGAGAGATTCTTATCCATTCCATGCATGTTATAATTCATTACAAACTGATTATAACTTTTAGGCAATGAATTAAGAATGAGATCCGTGGCTAGCTCCAATGGGATTGGATAGCCAAGTTTCTCAAGGTGCTCTACATAACCTTTCATTTTAAGAAAGTGAGGACTCACTTGCTGCCCTTCATTCATTTTATAAGTAGTGAATGCAACAATGGTCTTGTACCTCTCTTGCCTAGCTTGCTCTTGAAACATAGTTCTCAACTCCACGCCTATCTCATAGGCTTCCAAATGTTCCAAACTTTGTTGGAGTTTTGAACACATAGCGGCAAGCATGAGACAACTTACATCTCTAGAATCATTACGATGTTTCTTGTAATTGTCTCTTTCTACCCTAGGGGCAGTAGGCGGTGGTTCAGCAGGGAGAGGCCCATCGAGAATGTACAACTTATCTTCTTGCCTAAGAACGATTCTTATGCTACGGATCCAATCCATAAAGTTAGTACCATTCTCTTCGAGCTTATCCTTCTCAAGGATCGATCGCAACGACATTGATTGAGTGTTATTAGTCATTATGTACAAATATGCAAAAATTTCCAAAATTTAATAAGTACCGATTTTCATTAAAGAGATAAATAATGTATTTTTCAAACAAAATACTCCCACTAAATTATATAACCTTCATATACATCCAATGTATAATATAATTTAAATGGGTTAAGATCCAACTTTAATTTAATTTCAAGTCCGCTAAGGCGGATTACACAAAATCAAATTAATTAGGTAGACAACTCTTGTCAATCATATCTCATATGACTCTTAGTTCCTTTTATGAGATTCTTTAAGAAATCCAATTTCAAAAAGCATGTTAAACCTCATCTTTGCCTAGGCCCAAAACTGTTTTGACGCCCAATTAAGTCTAACCATTTTAAACGCATAGTTAATGTGTCCCGCTAGGGCGTGCCCACATTATCTATCTTGCTCATACATAAATAAATTTAATGCATCTCGCTAGGGCGAATCTACATTAGAGTCACTTATGTACTAACATGTGTTTTAATCATGGCATGGCAATAAAAGACTTAAAACTTTCTTTGAAGGTTCATCACATATAGCATATAACACATTTATGAGCACATAATATAAACATGTTACACATCAAGTTTAGCCACTAAATTAATCCCCATTAATTTAAGCATGGTATTTATGTGTCATTAGTTTCTCTATAATTATGAGGATGAGACTATTTCAACTTTGGTCATTATCTCCAAATCAAGACAACAAGAAGTGCGGTCGAACTAAGCCATTAGGCAACCACAATCCCGCACTAATTCAAGAGACCAAGAAAGTAGTCCATGTGGCCGAAACTAAGCAATATATGGTCTCGATGAACGTAGGCCAATTGCATTCACAATTCCACATGGATCTCCAATCATTGAATCAAGAACTTTGTTTCTCAATTTTAGCAATTATGAACTCTTCATAATTCTAACTTACTTCGTTTTATCTTTAAAACTTTGATTGCGATCAATTTTGGGAAACACAATCTCGATGAACGCAGATTAGCCATCCAAAACTTGAACCAATCTAGGAATCACAAAACTAAAACAAATAGGAAAATCAAACCCCAAAATCCATACACAAACCAACTACCCAAAACCCATTCCAGATCAGCAAGTCTGGACTGGTTCTGTTACTGGTTCTGTTGAATCTTTCGAAAAATTTCAGATTCTGGTTTTCAGCCAAAATCAGACCTTCTGATCCCCTTGTGCGGCCGCCCAAAAACCCTTGTGCGGTCGCCCAAAACTGTGCGGCCGCCCAAGGCGTTTTGTGGGGTCGCCCGGTGCCATCAGAATGTGTAGAATTTTCAAAGTTCGAAAATTTTGTCTCAAAATTGTTTTTCCCCGATTATTAAAACTTTGATCCAATCAAAAATTAATAACCAACAATTCTGAATCCACCATAATTTATTTATTGCGATTGAATCGTGCGATTAAAGTTGTAAAACAATAAACCACATAAAATCACATAACACATAAACATCACATATTCCAATATTCATATCATGCAAGGCACATAAATAATTTATATACACATAACACGATCAAGGCATTGAAATAATCAACATGAACGGGGCTCTGATACCACTGTTGGGTTTCGTATACACATGCGCAGCGGAATTTAGCATTTAAAATTTTGAAACCCAAAGCCATGGATCCGTTCATACGATTAAATCAAATACAACATAAGAATAAAGGAATAAACTAACCCTTGATGGCTATCAAATTCTCTTGGTCTTTGGTGGAGGTTTAAGGACTTGATCACGATCACAAAGCTTGAACACGAACTTTGAAGATGATGATTTTCACCCTCTAGCGGTATCCACACTTCGAACGAATATCAAAGGAGCTTCTTTGATCTTGGTTGCTAGACCAAATTGTGAAACACTTTTTCACAATCAAAAGAACTATATGGAATTTATTTTGTGTATTATTTTGTTCTTCAACCAAGAATGTCTTGGAACAAAATAAACCCTCTCTCAAACTCTTTGAGACTCACAAAATCATTCGCTTAGAGTGCTGGCCGAATTTGGTCTTTTATACACAAGTATGACCTATTCCAAATAGGAAACTTGTGTCAAAATTCGTCCAAAATTCGTTTCCTAATCAAATTAGGAATCTGCCACCCGACAGTACTGTGCGGCCGCCCAGAATGCACTGTGCGGTCGCACAACTATCTGAAACAAACTAGTACAAATCTGAGCTAAGTGTGCGGCCGCCCAGTACATTATGTGCGGTCGCCCACTTCCCCAGAATGTCCAGAATTTCCAAAATTCCAATGTAGTCCTTTTAAAGATTCGTTCTATTGTGTGTGACCCTCTAGGATTATACTAAGTTGGCAATGGTTCAACATGAAACCATAAGATATGATTAGGTTCTAGCAAACCGTCATACCTACCCAAATAGTATAACTAGATATAAGTTCGCATTCCTTTAGAATATGTCATAATCCCTTTGTCCACGATGTCATTGAACACAAGTCATGGTCAAACAGTCAACTTGTTTTGTTCAATACTTTCTTGATTCCGAATATGTTGATAATTCAAATGACATTGATCCAATCAATTCATTTGAGTCCGGCCGAACATTTCATCAACATCATTCCTACGAGAGGCCCAAGCTTGACATCTCTCCTAAGAGGGACAAATCCATTTAGCTTATTATTCTTCCCTACGTGAATCCGATTATGCCAATCATACCCTTTATAACTACCCGGTTAAAAGTAGCGTTTGAATATGTCAAACATAATGTTCATCGAGTGGAAGACCATAATAACTTCATGTCTAAGGATTCAAATGACATAACTAATATGAGATATATGTTCGACATAGACCATGACATAAATCTCATACAGCGGGTCATGTCCAGTACCCTGTTCCAAACAAGTACCCATAAATCTAACATGATCATCCCATGATCATTTAGCCTTTATACTAGTGCTTAACAAGTACTAGGGACGGAGATTATTATAAGTAAACATGAACAACAATAATAATCAAAACATCTCTTTATTGATATGAAATAAATGATAACAATTACAACGTTTATTAAACGTGCCTAGGGCACCACTACCAACAGGGTAGACTTGTATAGTTCTTGTAATGCCAGCTTATGTGATAGGCATGTTTTCCGCTGTGTATAACCACATTTGGTTTAAATTTCTTGGTATAGAACTCGTTGTGAGCTATCTTAGCTCGTTCCTCTTGAGTATATATGATACCAGTTGATTTATTCATGTGTCATTCAGTTTCTCGTTTCTTGTTAGTCACGCGCACCAGGTTCGAGGTTCTATTAGGGAATCCCGGGACTTGGGGGCGTGTCATGCCCTCTGGGACCAACAAGTGGTATCAGAGCATATCTATCAAAAACTTATTTTTACAAGCTTAACCATTTGGGTGCTGATCCAATGGCAAACATACACACCCATATGATGCAGACATCCAACTCGAATCATTTGCCGATTCTGGATGAAGATAGTTTTATCTTTTGGAAAGATAGGATGATGAAACACATGATTTTTGTTGATCGTAGACTATGGACTGCGATTGTGGAAGGACCATATGTCCCTATGAAAGCTAACCCACGCGCAGATACTGCTGGACAACTTGCTGAAATCAAGAAGCTGGAAAGTGAGTGGACTGATACAGATCACAACAATGTGGACTATGATGGAATAGTGGACTTTCTGGAAGGAGACGCTGATACCAAGAAGAACCGCCTCTACCAACAGAGAATACTCTTTTATTATTTTGTCAAAGATCCAAAGGAATCTCTTCGTCAATGCTATGAGCGGTTCATTGAAATTGTCAATGTGTGTTTCTCACTAGGTCATGTCTACTCAAATACAGACTTAAATATGAGATTCATGCAAGCCCTTGGTAGCAAATGGTTGATTAAAAATACAAATATCGAAGACAACAAAGACCTAGAAGCCCTTGATCTTTGCCATTTATATGCCATGCTGAAGGTATTTGAATTCAAGCTTGAGGAAGTCCATGAAATCGAAAACAAATTCAAGACCCTCTCTTTAGCCGCATTCAACAATACCTCATCTCCAACCTACAATCCAGACCACCATCAAGCGGTTCATTGAAATTGTCAATGTGTGTTTCTCACTAGGTCATGTCTACTCAAATACAGACTTAAATATGAGATTCATGCAAGCCCTTGGTAGCAAATGGTTGATTAAAAATACAAATATCGAAGACAACAAAGACCTAGAAGCCCTTGATCTTTGCCATTTATATGCCATGCTGAAGGTATTTGAATTCAAGCTTGAGGAAGTCCATGAAATCGAAAACAAATTCAAGACCCTCTCTTTAGCCGCATTCAACAATACCTCATCTCCAACCTACAATCCAGACCACCATCAAGCCGCACCTTACCTCCACTAAAAAACCGCACCTCCTGATCAGAATGTCCCCAGATACAATCCTCCAACCGCACCATCTGAATACTATCAACAATCTCATCAACCCTATCCACAATCTTATCAATCTTACACTCCATCTCAATGTTCTTATTCTCAGAGTGTAGCATCTCAGTCCTCATGTTCTAATCAAGTTGAATTTGATGACATGGATGATGAAGAATTTGCTTTGTATGTGAAGAAATAGATAAAGTTCAGAAAGAACAACAGAGCTTAATTTCCATCTAAAAGCCCTGCAAAGTTTGTCCTTCTAACAAGATTCAACAAGAATGCAGATGATAAGAAAAGGGATGACTTGGTTTGTTACAACTACAGACATCCAGGTCACTTTGCTTCCAATTGTCCCAAACCGCGCTATGAAGACGCACCAGCTAAAATACCGTTCAACAAGAAGATCATAAAGAGAAGAGGAATGGTAGCTGAACAAGGAGACCAACCGCTTACATGGATGGGTTCTGATTCTGATGAAAGTGATGATGAAGAAGAAATTGCAAATCTATGCCTCATGGGATTTGAAGAAAAATATGAAATTGACGAAAGCCTTCCACTGTCAGTTCAACAAATGAAGTCAGTTTCATCAAAGAATTCTGAGGCTAGAGCAATCAAGACTCCAACAACACCAAACTCCTTTCCTGAGGTTCAAGCACACCAATCTCATGATGACCAGGTACTTGAACGTGCTAATCTTATTTGTCAACAATATACAGTGCTTAAAAAAGCATATAAATTAATGGCTACGAAACTTAAAGATTCCCAAAAGGAATGTAAGTCCCATAAGGAGGAAATTGAAGGCCTCAAGTTCCAAATTGCTGGGATTTTATCAATTGATGAAGAAAACCGCTATCTAAAGGACAGAGTTGAGGCACTCCTAACCCAAATCCATGAGCTAACCGCACAAATGGATGACCTTCAAAAGTTACTGATGTGTGGACTAAGTCTGGTGTCACTGTGGAACAAATCCTAAATTCACAAATTCCAACTTCAGATAAAAGTGGATTGGGGTTCAAAACGAGTGATGAGTGCAAGTGTCCTTGCCTCTGTGCCGAAGGTGGTGTGTTACCCCCTGAACAAACCAATGAAATTCCCAAAGTTAATCATGCTGGTAAAAAGGGATCTAAGCAAGAAATTAAGAAGCAAAATTATTTCTTTGAGTATCCTAAAAACCAGTCTGGGAGAGATTCTAAGTAGAAAGAAAAATCCACAACGGCTGAGGCTAACAAGGAAGTATTGAGTGATGAAACCGCTCTTGGTCGGTTTAAGGAATATCCTATCATTTATCCTAAAACTGCACCTAAAAGGAAGGTTGAGCTCAAGAAATTAGTATTTGTCAAAGCCAAAACCGCTGACCCAGTAAAACATGAGAAATCGAAGAAAAGTAAAGGGTTTGTAAAACCGCAACCACAACCAGGTTTCATTCATTGTGCTATTTGTGCCGATTATGGTCATGGTGCTCCGATTATGGTCATGGTGCTGCTCATTGTCTTTTAAGATTCACACCCAATGCCAAAGGAAGTAAAAATCCTAAGGTCAAATAGGTGTGGGTCCCAAAAAGCTGCTAACTATAGGACCTAAGGAATAAGGGGGACCAAATCTTTCATGTTTTATTTTTTAGATTTTATGCTTTATGGCTGGTAATGCAAAGAAGAAGAAAGATCTTTGGCACTTGGACAGTGGTTGCTCACGATACATGACCGAAGATGATGAACTTCTTTGTGATACCATCAAAATGAAAGCCCCCCAGTAGTGTTTGGTAACAACAAGAAAGGAGAACCCGTAGGATATGGAGCAATCAAACGAGGAAAGGTGACCATAGAAAATGTGTCACTAGTAGAAGGACTCAAGCACAACCTTCTCTCCATATCTCAGTTTTGTGACAAAGGAATGAACTGCAACTTTACTTCAACAAATTGCTTTATTAAGGATGCTTCTCCTGGAGTTACTCTACTGACTGGCCATAGAACATGTATGTATAAGATAGATTTAAGTAATGTTATTTCTATTGCTGACCTCTGTTTTGTAGCAAAAAATGTTAGTGAAAGCAGCTGGTTATGGCATAAGCGGCTCAGCCACTTGAACTTCAAATACTTAGTAAAACTGCATTCCCACAAAACAAGAAGCAAAATGGGCATTCCTATAAATCACATGCACAATCATCATCACTGGGATAACAAATAGCGAGTTGGAATCAATATTATGTTTACGAAGGTTCTTGTGATCCACATCCTTGTGATGGTACAACCCCCCGAGGCCTAGTGTACTTCTCCTCCACCACATGTCTTCTCCAACCCAACTTATTCCCCAAAACCAAGAACAAAATCAAAACCAACAAAAAAATTACAAATATGACCATTTAGTAATCCCACTAAAATATAATTTTCACCATGAGAAACAATCACAAAGCATGACGAATTCCTATTTGAGCTCCAAGCAACCGGCAATTCAACCTAGGTAAACATCCATATATCGTGCAATTCAACAAACAACAAGAATTAAACACAAGAAAAAAAAAACCAATTTCAGCCGAATAGAACAGAAAATTATGCTCGAGGACATAGATGATTGATCAATAATCACGATTTCTGGGGAGAGGTTATTAGTGGGTGAAGTCAGAAGCTAGGGGGAAGCTGATCTTAGAGAGAGAAAGAGAACGGGTATGCGATCGAGAGATTTGTAAAGAAAAAGAGGGGACACAATGGGGGTTAGTATAGATATTTTGATTGGTGGCATTTTTTAAAGAATACCCATTGTGGGTTTATTCAGCAATTATGCGGGTGTAAATAGTAGCACTCATCCGGTAAAGCTAATATTGTGTTTATATCATCACTTGTAATATTAAACATGGTTGTATTGTATGAACTCAAAGTAAATTTAACACATGAATAGAAGTTTATTATCATTGTGGAGTTAGGGAAACTGGGGTGATCTCCTAAAGTGGTAACTACAATGCATAAATTTTGGAGTTGTGGATATCTTAGTAAGACAACATATGATATAAAATAAATAGCAGACATGTTTTTAGTCAAAACAGAAATTCCAAAGAATTTTGGAAAGAAAAAATTAATGATGCGAAGTGTCAGTTTAGAAATAGATGCTTTAGTAGAAACCAAGAGTTTTGAAGAGTTTGTCGTTGAATCTGACGTTTGGACCCAAATGAACCACATAATGCACCAGTTATTAAAAAAAAAAAAGCTCTCGACGACATATACAAGACATACTAAAATACCATTTGATTGTTTTAGGACATAAATAGCCTCTTTAAATACGCTTGAGGCTTTTTGCTCCCTATTGGGAGGAGTAGAGTATATATATATATATATATATATATATATAAATGTTTTTTATCAATATTAATATTTCTGCCATTTACCAAGTACTTGTGAAATCCTATGATATCATAGTTTCCTTGAATGAATTTCTATAGAAAGAATTTATGTTGTTTATGTTTAAAGGGTATCCATTTTTTAAAGCAATGTTTTCTTCAAATTTTGCTTCTATAGAAAGAATTCATGTTCTTTTTTATCAACATTAATATTTCAGATTAAGGGACTATTTGAATAGTTTATCCATTTTTTAAAGCAATGTTTTCTTCAATTTTTTTACTTCAAGTCTCACCCTCGGTGAGCGCTAGGGCTCAATCCCTCTCCTAGACTACTTTTGGCGTGGACATCATTAAAAAAAAAAAAACATATTTCATTTTACACATCATCTTTGCATTACTAGCTCACTTTCACAAACATATGCAAAGTTTCTTTTTTTCTATTTTAAACCCTATCTTTTGTTTGAGATCATAAAGTTTAAAATAAATATATATTCTAGTTTATGCTATATTCTATGCCTTTCAGTTTGTGTTATACGTATGTTCTATAATTTTTATGTTCTCTAATTCTTAGGGATGGGCTAATCCACTAAAAGCTTGTCTAGTAGAGCGGTGCGTTCAAAAAATATTTAAAAAATATCAGCTTTTTGCTAATTAAGCGTCTCAATAGAGAGTTTATAAGTGGAGTTAGCCCTTTTTAGCCGCTCCAAATAGTAGCGTCAAAAAGAAAGTCCGTTTTGAAAATTTTCCGTTTTTTAAACTGTATATCAGACAAGTCTTAAGTCATTGATGATTATACAATTTGATTGTTTATTTAGACAAACCTGCCCTTATTGAACATGCCAACTATAAAAATATAAGTAATTGCCCAAATTAACCTTTAAATTTATCTCCTCTGTTTTCTCTCATATTAATGGAAAAGATAGTACTCCTCATTCTCATAATAAATATTACAATTAACTTTCTCTTTCTTAAATTTCTTAAATCATGTACTTAATTGATTTCGAAAAAACATCATGTACTTAATTGTATCATAGTAAAATTGTACTATAATATCCCATTGTTTGAAATTCGATAATTATTTTGAGACGAATCGAAATGAAAAATGTAACGGATATTATATTATACGAGATAGATGATTAACGTCTCATTCTTAAATTTGATAATAATAACGATTTGATTTGAAATTCCCAGTTCATAACATGTAGAAATTGACCAAGCGTTAAACATTAGAAAAAACCCAGATATTACTTACTACTTTCTCGATTCCAGAATGAATCCCTGAAATTACAACAAATAATCTTAATTTTGTAACAATTTCATTAAAATTGAAGAATCAATTTTGATCATCAAAATGTAATAGCATGAATGCTTATTCTACTAGCACCTTTTTTATTCTTCTTGATCCTAGAATTATAAAAAGGATTGGCTTGATCGGCACACAGTGTGAAAAGGCTGCAGGAGTGAAGAGAACTCTTTGAAAGTAATATGTAATTCTTAGGGTTTTTATTGATTTATGTTGTTAAAATTATTGTCTAAATTACTTGAGAGTAATTTTGGTATAATCAAATGTCTCATTGACTCATTAACATACCACTAAAACAATCAGGCCTGGCTCACCTGTGCAACCAGTCCAACCGCACAAAAACAACCCGTCAAACAGCAACTTGTCGTCGCATCTAGCATAATCACCATCTCCAAAGCCGTGAATTAAACACTTTTAACTCTGTCTCGAGTTTTCATGATTTCAGATTCATCAATTCCTCAAGTTTAACTTTTCTCCAAATTCAAAATTAGGGATTCAATTTTTGATTAGAAATTATGATTTTGAACCCTAAATTTAAAATTTCTCATATGAAATTAAAATCCTAACTTGAAGCCCTTATTCTAAATTTTGGGAAAAGTCGATTTTAAGCATTTGGTTGAAAATTTATTTGGGCGTGAAGAAATAGTATCATAGTTATAAATACCGTTTCGGTCGGCTCACCGGTTTTGTTACTGGAACGGGATGTACCGGTTCCGGAACGCACCAACAACCGTTTCGGATTTACCGTACTTTTTCAATTTATTTCATAATAGATGCATATCAGAAATATACCAGCTAAAACCTTATTACAATCTCCTATTTTTTTATTTTTTTTTGACAAAAATCAATATAACATTGTTTTTAAAGAATAATCATCAACGTAATTAAAAAATATATTTCTTTAAAATGGGTTAAAATATCACTTTTTCAAAGTTATAAATAAGCATCTTAATGATGATTAGTTTAGATCAATAGATTTTTTTAAAAAAATCTTTAATTAACCATCAAATTTATATCTTTTTGATTCACACTTTTCATTTAAAATAGGTTTAAAATGTCACTTTTCCGTTCCGGGCGGAACACGCTCATCTCGGCCGGTTCGGACCGGAACAGACTGGTTCAGCCGGAACGAGCCGGTGGCTCGTTCCAGAAGGGAATTTAGCTTGGGAATTTTTCCCCTAGGGCCCCTGGGGCGAGATTTTATTACACATAAAACCTACCCCAGACCAAATGCCAGATAAATCAAAATTCCACCCACACCCCTAGCTTCGTTTAGCTTCCTTTTGACTGGTCAAACATAACACCTACATACCCAAACTACCCCTAACCCCAACAAAACCCTCCTCTCTCCTCCCTCCTCTCACGCTCGCCCAGATCTCTCTCACGCGCGCGCACACACACACACACACACACTCTCTCTCTCTCTCACACACACATCTCTCTCCTGTCCACCGTATCTCCATCCTCCGACCGGTGAGCTCTCCTCCGGCTAACAAATCTCCGACATCGGCGGCTCTCTCTGTCAAATCCATCCATCTTTTACTCATCGCCGGCGTCGGATCTGACTCCACTCGTCAGATCTGAAGTTTCAAATTCGTCTGCAGATCCGACTAAACCCTAGGCCATCTCTAACGCCCTCATCTTCTCCGGCAAACTCCTCTACCACGTCTGACCTCCGTCTCCGTCGATCTTAACTCCGTCGGGTTTCTTCATTTTCTCCGGTGCGTCTCGTCTTCCAATTCTCTCACTCGATCTCCTTCTCCGACATCATCAATTTCTTCGATCTCTCTATAAGATGTTTTAAGTAATTATGGCTTGGGTGAGACTTAATTTGAGTGAAAATGGGATAGATTTTCCTGCCCATAAGATGTTTGACAAAATGCCCACTTCAACATCTTCCATTTTTTTATGAACTGATCTTTCTATGAACTGATCTTCTTTCCATTTTTTTTTTTAAATTTAACGAGCTTTAATCACTGTAGGCATGAGTTCATCAGCAAATATGCATCCCACTTTCACCTCATCAAAAAACTGCTATGCAATTGCCTACAAAAATTTGCCATTTGAAAGCAATTCACAAACCAGGTAGACATTCTCCTTAAAAAGCCTGTGTCTTTTTTTTTTGGGGATTGCTTCCATTATTAGCACCAAACAACAGAAAAAACAGAAATCTTCAATTGCTTGATTAGAAGGGATGATTTCTCCATTAAAGTACCATAAAAAAGTTTTCTGTTTACGGCTAATCATAGAGTATGTGTCTTCATCGAAATCAGATGAATTAGAGCTGGCGATAGAAAGATCAGTTCATAAAAAAATGGAAGATGTTGAAGTGGGCATTTTGTCAAACATCTTTTTAAGAATATGTTGAAGTGGGCATTTAATGAGATTGAAAAGTCATATGAACAGTTTCAATAAGACTTTTAGTCTTATGAACACAGGTTCAAATGAACATGTTTTAATGAGACTGAAAATAGCTCTTATAATACACATTATTATTCATAAGAGCAAAGTCTTGTGGTCTTATGAACAGGTTCAATAAGACTTTAGTCGTTCATAAGACTTTTGACTCTTTTATGTTAATTATGTGTCAGTTATAAGGGTTTGACTGCTGTTTAACCAAATTTGACAAAAAAAAATTTATTATTTTTTTGTAAAAAAATGAAAAAAGTATTTTTTGTAACTCTTATATGATAATTATGTGTAAGTAATAAGAGTTTGACTGCTGTTTGACCAAATTTGACCAAAAAATTTTGCTATTTTTTTTGTAAAAAAATGGAAAAAATGATTTTTTCTGACTCTTATGTGTTCGTTATAAGAGTTTGACTGTTGTTTGACCAAGTTTGACCAAAAAATTTTGTTGTTTTTTTTGTAAAAAAATGATTTTTTTAATGACTCTTATGTGTTAGTATAAGAGTTTGACTGTTGATTGACCAAGTTTGACCAAATATGACAAAAAAAAATATATTATATTTTTGTAAAAAATGAAAAAAGTATTTTTTGTAACTCTTATATGATAATTATGTGTTAGTTATAAGAGTTTGAATGTTGTCTGACCAAGTTTGACCAAATTTGAAAAAAAAAATATTATTTTTTTGTAAAAAATGAAAAAAGTAATTTTTGTAACTCTTATATGATAATTATGTGTTAGTTATAAGAGTTTGACTGCTGTTTGACTAATTTTAACCAAAAAAATTCATTATTTTTTGGGTTAATGACAATTTAGGGCCTGAACTCCAGGGGGGTGCGTTTAAAAGGGGCCTGGGTTTTTTTTCCCGCTAGATCAGGGTTTCAAATAAGAAACTTTCGCCAGTTAAGGGCTTTTTGACAGAAATCGTTAGAAAAGTCAGTTAAGTGCCATGTGCATGGCACGTGATCGACTAAATGGATGGATTTGTAATGATATTACTTAGTAAGGGCTTTAGTGAAATTTTTGAAACTCAAAAGGTTTAAAAATGAAATAATTCTTTTTTTCTAAAAAAATAATCATTTTTCTAAATAATCAAGTATATAATAAAATAAATAATTATCATATATAAAATAATTTTTTTTTTAAATTAAAATCATTAAACAAATTAATCTAATAGCTATATTAAATATAAAAGGATTTAGATTATTTTCTAAATAATAAATTTAAAATAATTTTTTTTTTACATAATTTTAAATTTTATTCTATGAACATACTCCATCTGTTCCGCTTTAAGGTTCTTACTTTCCGTTTTAGTCTGTTTCAATTTAAGGTTTTTACTTTGCTTTATTACCTAAAATGAAAGTGGGACCCACTTGTCATTCTCACAACAAAAACTCCTCAAGGAACTTTAAATTGGGACGGAGAGAGTAATAAATTACTTTTTACATTCATTTATTTTTCATACTCACATTTTTTTTTTTTTCTTAATCTCCGTGCAAAGTCAAACTAGGAACTTTAAATTGGGACGGAGAGAGTAATAAATTACTTTTTACATTCATTTATTTTTCATACTCACATTATTTATTTTTTTTCTTAATCTCCGTGCAAAGTCAAACCAGGAACTTTAAATTGGGACGGAGAGAGTAATAAATTACCAAAGCTTATTTGAAGCCCTGATCTAGCGGGAAAAAAAACCCAGGCCCCTTTAAGACGCACCCCCCTGGAGTTCAGGCCCTAAATTGTCATTAACCCTTATTTTTTTTTGTAAAAAAAAATGGAAAAAGTGAATTTTTTTGACTCTTATGTGTTAGTTATATGAGTTTGACTGCTGTTTGACAAAGTTTGACCAAATTTGACAAAAAAAAATAATATTATTTTTTTTCTAAAAAAATGAAAAAAGTAATTTTTTAAACTCTTATATGATAATTATGTGTAAGTTATAAGAGTTGACTAAAATTTGACCAAAAAAGTAAAGTTGGGAAGAGATATGAGGGTATTTTAGTCTTCTTACATCATTTTGCTAGTGAGGGGTGTATGAGGAATTTTTCATCTGGATTTTCTTTATTTGGGTTTGAATCTGGCTCAGGGGCCCTAGAGTCCAAAGCCCATTTAGCTTGTACCCCGCCGGTTTTTGACCGGAACGGTGCGTTCCGGCCAGAACAAACCGGAACGGAACGGAACGGAATTTATAACTATAAACAGTATGATTTTTGGAATTGCTAAAATATTGGTATAGATCATACTAAATTCCGAAGCTTACACAGAAATAATACTATTTATAGTTATAAATTCCGAAGTTAATACAAAAATCACTTGTATTAAACTTTATAACTATAAAAAAGTGGCATATAGCAAAATAGGTATCATGTGACTAGTTCACTGAGATACATGATTTGCGATGGGAGGTCATCAATATTTAATACAAGTTCATTCTGAATGCTTTTAAAGTCTAGTAATAGTAAAGTTTCTTAGCTTCTTCAATTTACAAAATTTATTTAGCAATTAGAATTCTGGAAGCATGTGATAATCATCAATCTTCCCGCTCACTTCCTCCCTCGAGTAGGAAAGTGATTTTCAAGTTTGATTCTTTGTCTAGAGTTGTATACAACACTTTGTGAACCAACAGGGGAATGTCGCCAGTTTGTATACTACTCCCTCTGTCCCTAAACGAGTGTCCATTTTTAAAAAATCTTTGTCCCTAAATGAGTGTCTTTTTTTAACATAACTTTCTCCCTAAACGTTTTTTTTCTAGTAAATCTATAGCGTCGTAGATCAACTAGGCACAAGAATGAAACATTTTATCTTTCTTTTTTTTTTTTTTTTTCACAACAAGAACATAATTCATTTACACTAGTGACACACATTCAATGAATCCATCTTCGTAAGACGGATCACTCCACATTTTTTCCTTAGAAAGTGCACAAATATGGGATTACAAGATTTAGGCATTGCTTGAGGGACTTCAATTATATAGTAGATGTAAATAATACTGGTGGGTAACCCGTGCTCTGCACGGGTAACTAATTTGATATTTTTTGCATTTTACTCTATTTATATTTTTATTTAATAAAGTAACATAACAGTTTTTTATAATATAAATATATTGTATATGAAAAATAATTTTTTAATTATAGTTAACTAAAATAGTAAACATCATCTTAACTAAAACCATTAATAGTAAAAATTAATCTATATAATAATATCAATAACTAATACTATTAATAATACTTATTAATAATTATAGTAACTAATATAATTAACTAATAATATTAATAATAATGTTAACCTATATAGTAACTACTATGATTAACTAATACTATTAATAGTAAAAATTAACATATATTATAACTGTTATGATTAACTAATACTATTAATAGTAATAGTTAATTTATAAAATAGTAATTACTATGATTAACTAATACTATTAATAGTAAAAATTAACATATATTATAATTGTTATGATTAACTAATACTATTAATAGTAATAGTTAACTCATATCATAACTATTATTTTGAGCTAATAGTATTAGCTAATAATGAGAATATCAAAAGTCACACACATTTAGGATAGTGATGATGTGGCTTCACATAAATAAAGCTTTAACCTATGTTTGTATATGTGTCAAAGCCATAGCCCTCCTCACCAACTTTAATATATATATATATATAGATTTATAGAAGCTGACAGATAAACTGGAAGAACAATGGTTTTTCAATGTCAATTCAACTGGATGTTCACGTGCGAATAAAAAGAAGAAAGTTAACATTCTGCAGATAAGTAACGCAACTAAACATACCTCAACAAAATATCCACGAAGCGTCAAAATCCTGGCATTACGGAGTTCATAAAGCCTATTCATAAAAATCTGAGCAAATTTACTATTTAGGGGGAACAGAATGTGCGTACACAGATTCACTTTTTCCAATGAATTGGCCATCTGTTGATAAGATCGGTGTTGACGGATGATTGCAAATCTGAAAAATAGACTGAGATGGTGAGAGACACAAGACGCTATCTTTACAACCTGACATCCATATTACATAGAGTAACGTTCATCAAACTCACACACTTGGAAAACAAATCAAGGCACATTGTATTATCACTTAACAAGACATGACTCAGTTCAATAGTCGTCAAGGCTGGAGAATCCCAAGGTGATTGTGGTAAAGGGAAAATGTAATCCGTTAGTGTTTACACTCAAGTGCTTGAGAGATTGTGAAACAGACCGTAACTAAATACCCTCAAGTTCAACAACGTACTTTCTCTACATTGTGAGACACAGCATAATCTCCAATCTTTGCATAAGCTTCTTGTTGATTGCCCTCTGTAATTCAAATCAAGGCTACAACTTTGAATACTGTTACGGAATCTATCAGACCCAAAATTGACCTCCATCTAGTCGACAAGACACTAGTTTGAACAGCACATTTCATGTCATTGAAAGATAGAATAAGATGAATGATTTCAGAAATTTCACCAAAAACCTTAACTAAAATCAATTACAATTCCATCCATTTTGTCGATCACGTGTCATGCACAAGTTACTTAACTCACTTTTCTAACAAAATCCGTCAAAAAGCACAGTATTTTTCACTTCAAGGTTTGATCTGGCCACTAATTAAGCTTTCACCATTTCTTATTTGATTGACCAACAAATAAACGTTTTCTTTCCTTGAGATAACAATTTCTTATTTTGTTCATTTTTCGTATTAATTTTGTCTCTGAAAGTGTTTGTTAGTGGGTTGTTTCAACTCTACTACTCTAGTATGGTTTTTGGTGCAAAACTTGGTAGCTGCATGACAAAACTTATGACCAATGTATTTTATCTCCTTTGGGGCTTCTATTTCACCACTTGAAATCACGTTTTACTTTGTTTTATTATTTTTATTTTGCTTTTATAGTTTAAACAGTGTGTCTCAGCTAATAGCAAAGTTCAACTTTTATTTTATGCAACAGACAGACAGACAGGAACATTGTTATCTAATGTATTTTACCAAACATTTCAACATATATAATCCCATCAGAAAAAGGGATGCTACATTTTTTTTCCAAATCCAAATAAAGCCAACAACATATTTTCAATATTCAAAACGCTTGATTCAACATATCCACAACTCTCAGTATATTCAACCAAGCCACTAATTAAGTCTACCTCCGTCCCGAAATGGAGCTTTAAACACACTTCAATCCCATAGTCATGACACAATAATACTCCAATGTGATCAAAGAGCAAGACTACGAAGGAGGATTCTGGATAACTGGGGTCTTCGAGGGTACAAAACCAGTTCTTTGTAGTACCTCATTTGTACATTCCATGATCGTTCTATCAACATTCTTCTGGGCTGCTTCATCAACCATCTCATGGATAGCTTTTGTCTTGGAGGGTACAATACCAGCTTTTTGTAGTTCATCATTTGTACATTCCATGATCTTTCTACGAACACTTTTCCGAGCTGCTTCATCAATCATTTCCTGGAATTTCCGAGTCTTTAAATAGGCTTGGACATCTCGATCAACATTGCAAGTGGAGGATCCTTCATGTGAGTGAGGGCGAGGGGGAAGAGACTGATGAGCGCTTGGGGTATTATCGACAATTCCTAGCTCTAATTGTAGTGCCTTCTTATATGCTGCATCAAATATCTGGTCGAATTCTGGTGATTTGAAGATGGCTTCAGTGACTTGATTTGGGTCGGAGGTGAGGGATTCCTTATATGAGGTCCCTCGCCGGGACTGCTTTATAGTCTCCTGAAGTAACATATACTGTAGTCATTAGTAATTACTCCCTCCGTCCCACCTCACTTGACACCCATGAGGTGGGCACAATAATTAAGGAGAATTAATAAAATAAGGAAAATGTGTGGTAAAAAATGAAGAGAGAGAATGAGTGGGGTAAATAGTAGTGTTGGTTGAATAAATTGAGTGGTGGAAAATAAAGAGAGAGAATGAGTGGTGGGGTAGTGTGAATATAAAATTATAAAAAGTATGCTATTTTGGGAAGTGTCAAGTGAGCTGGGACAGCCCAAAATGGAAATAAGTGTCAAGTGAGCTGGGACAGAGGGAGTACATTCTACTCCATCCCAAAATGAACTTCACATTTGACTATTCAAACTTTTTAAGGATATGAACACTTGCTTCAATAGCTATGTTGTGTTTATGCACATTTAAGCCTAAATTGTATGAAAGGGAAGAGCTTTTTGGGACAATGAAAAATGACAAATGAGAAGATCATTACGGGACAAAGGGAGTATTACAAACAACAAAAGATTAGTACTTCCGCGACAAAGAGCGAACAAATTCTTATTTTAGGGTCACATCTTGCATCTGTTGTACTCATTCATTCAAGAACATATTTCAATTGAATTTCTCTCTCCTTGATAATGAAGTCAACCAAAGGCCCGTGCCACTATCCTCCTGAAGTTAACCAAAGGCCCGTGCCACTATCCTCTGACCCTCCATGTTTCTTCTTCCATGCCCCCTTTTCGCCCTCTCCAGTCAAGAACTCATTTTCACAAAACTTTGTCCTCAAAAATTGCAACCAGTCTTAATACATCAACTCTAATGTCATGAAACCTTTTCTTTGTGGTGGTGGCGGTTACTGTTTATACTAATGGTTACTGTTTATACTTATTGTTGGGGTGATTATGTGATTATGTTTATACATTTGGAGATGGCAGAGGTGTGGTGATGATGGCAGAGGTGTGGTGATGATGGCAGAGAGTTGGTAATGAGGGCGTGGTGTTGGAGGTGACGAAGTGGTAGTGGCCCCATGAACCCTAGTTTCATTATGCCCACGTCCGTTAGAAAATTACTCCCTCTGTCCCAAAATGAATAACCTTGTGCAATTAATAGAAATAGTTGCGCCAAGATTGAATGCAATTGATTTGGGATTCACATACCTTTTGATATTCTATGCTGACAATCGCAGTTGGGGAGCTATTCAACAAGAAATTTATCACTTTCTGAGTCATAGCAGACCTGGCACGCTTCTTCGTCTTTGGTCTCTCGAGCCCTTCTATACTCAAGCACTTCAAGTTGCATAAAGGGGAAGGTTGATGTTCTAGTAAATCAAAAGCCTTGGAGAGAAACTAGCCACATATTCGGCAAAAGAAAAGTTAATCAAGAATTGTTAGAAAAATTAGACAATTGACACACATGTTAAACCTTTATTTTGGTAATACAAACTTATGTCTATACATTACATAAAAATGGACGAATAAGCATTTGAAGTGTCCCACCAAGTTTACGCTGTATGTATTAAATATAGATTTATATTTCTGTTATTCTCTAAAAGTTATAACTAGGGGTGGCAAATTGTGTCCAATGGGTATACCCATTAATTTTTTATCATGCTTTGAAGTATTGTACATTGTATCATGTACAAAAGTTTAAAGCAATGATATTTTTAGTGGATAACACTCATTTGGTAATCGAAACACCCATTTTGCCACCCCTAGATATAAACATGCCTACTGCAGAAATGAAATGAGCGCAGAATGAGAATAATTCAAGAAACATGCAAATAATTTTCAGCTATACATATGAATTCAACTTCTTAAGTCAGCTCATTCCACATTTTTTTTCACGAACGAAAACATAATACGGGACTACAATTACAGGTGATCAGTTAGTTGCAGAAACTAATATTTACGAAGCAGATAAAAGGGATAACAATGTTTTAATGTAAATTTGCATGATACTGAAGTCTGAACATATGAGATTCGCACGTGATACACAAATCTCAATGTTCCATAAGCAAGTAATACGGATAGCCATACCTCAATAACAGCTCCATAAAGAGTGACAAATTTGGCATTGCGGAGTTGGTGAAGCATATTCATAAACTCATTAGCTTTCCTTTGCATTCCTTCATTATTTTCCCTATAACAGTAGATGGGCATCTGCAGATTCACTTTTTCCAAGGAATTGAGGCCGCACGTAGATAAAACCGGTGGATAACCATCTTCATAATAGAAATACGAGAGGTTGGGTGCCACAATCTCATACTCAGAAGTCTCACAGTGTGAGATGGTCAGACACGCAAGTCGAGGACACAATATTTTTATAAGCTTCAACCCACGTGAGCGGCAATTACTTAAAGTGAGATTCATCAAATTCACACACTTGGAAAACAAATCAAGGCACACGACATTATCATCACATAACCAGACATCCTTCAGTTCAATACTTGTCAAGGCTGGACAATCCCAAGGCGACTGCGGTAAAGGGAAAATGGAAAACACATCTGCATTAGTTTTTATGCTCAGGTGCTTGAGAGATTGCGAGGTGAAGAAGCAGAGTGGGAATTGATGGTCTTCCTTAGCGCTATGAAGCAACGAGATTAACTTTTTGTACATTGTGAGACACAACGTAATCTGCAATCTTTTGCATAAACTTCTGGTTGGCTGGTCCTCTAAAACTCAAATCAATGCTAGAAACTTCTGTGTGATTATTGCGTAGTGAAAGAACACGATTCACAAACTTGGAAAATTTGGGCAGAATACGGAATTCACAGGTCGAAAACTTAAGATAGGGAAGAGTAATCCAGACAAGCTTCCATCTAGAAGACAAGACGCTAGTTTGAACAGCATATTTGGTATCATTGAAAGATAGGATATGATGAATAATCTCATCAGGTAAGCTACTAATTCTGTCATCCTCCATTCTAACCCTAACATTCTCATTCCCAAATTCCATTTCCTCTTTCTCTAATTTCTGTATCTACCAAAATCATCCAAGAAAAATAAGGTTTCAATTAGCATAATCCTCGACATAAATTGATAAAGGAACTGAAAAATAATCGATTTCGGAAGGTAAGAACGAACAGTGCTAACATTGAACATCATAGATGAGTGAATCATAGGCGATGTAATGATGACCTAATCCCTAAAAATCAAATTACACAAACAAATATGCAATTAGCAACGGTAAATTGATACTTACATGAATGTAGAGTGTGCTTCAATTGAAGAATTTTGTGATGAAGATGCGCGCCATTCGTGACCCAAATAGGAGAACGGAATTTGATTAGGGCGAAATGTGAGAAAAGAGAGAGGGAAACCTGAATTTCTTGAGTGGCGCCTCTCACTTACTAAGTACACTCATCTTTGAAAAGACAAAAAGTTATTCTTATACTTTCCCAAACTTTTGCTTCAACACACCCACAATTTCTTATCTCATCCCCTCGTGTATCTCTATCTCTATTCTCTATTCTCTATTCTCTATTATAATAAAAGCAACCAAGTCTCCAACTTCCCGCCTAAAGTCAGGGGTATTATCGGGTATTCACTTGGCAAGAGCAGGGGCTTTTACGGTTACTCATAAGAAAAGGGCATTCTAGAATCCTTGAGAAACAGGGACGTCGGTGACTTTCTTCTCCATCCTCCTCATTTATATTGCATCCCTCTCTCTAAAACACACTCTCGATAGAGAAGTTAGTCTCTCAAGTTCTCCACCCCCGCTCTCATACGCAACCGCCATCCATTTCTACCGCTATCGGCCTCCACCGCGTGCCTCATCCACCCCTACCGTTACTATCCACCTGCTAATCACTTCTTTCAGGTTCGGTTTCACCGTCTCTATCTTCTCTCCCCGTCACTTATCTCTCTCTCTCTCTTCTTTCTCTACGTCTCTTTTCTTTAATATCTCTCCATCTCTTCTACCTCTTACATTTCTATCGCCTTTTTGTGCTTGTGCTGGTTTTATCTTTGTTTGTGTAATAACCGTGTATTTTTGTTATTTTATTTAATTAGTCACATTAAATTAATTAAATAATAATTACAGTTATGGAACAATTAATGAGTGGGCCGAAAGGAATGGGTTGGCCCGAAAGTTTTAATTAATAAACCCAACCCAATTAATAACCCATCCAAAGTAGGGATGGCAATTTTACCGAATCCGATCCGTATCCGGGACAATCCGACCGGGGATGGGTGGGTTTGGTAATACATTTTGAAAATCCGGCGGGTTCGGATACGGGTTCGGATTCTGTCCGAGACCCGCCCGTATCCGACCCGTATAGACCCGAACATAGTAGGTTAATAAAATTTTACAACTAACCCCCTCATATTATAGAAATATACATATAACCCTACTTATATAAAGGAAAAAAAAAATAGGTCTGTGTTATTTTTTTCTCAGATCGGCTACTACGCCGACTTCCCCCCCCCCCTCTCTCATCGCTCACGTCGTCGGTCGTTCCTCTCTCGTCGGCCGTCGAAGTCTACTACTACTACATCAACGAATTTCATCTCTATTGAGGTAATCTAACAATTCTTGTTTGTTTTGTTTGATTTCCCAAATTCCTCCAAATTTGTCAAACCTAGGGTTTTCTGGCGTTTACTTGAGATGCTCTTGTTAAATCAGTGATTTAACAAGACAGTTAAATCATCATCAAAAAATTTATTAAATTTTATTTTATTTTTGGTGCTTTGAGTTCTGTTGAGTAAATTTTGATCAGTTGATTAATGTTTGGTGCTTTGAGTTATGTTGAGTAAATTTTGATCTTTTATCATATCTTGGCATCGATCAGACTGTATTAAGGGGAAGATTTGATTTCTTGCTTCTTTATGGTCTGCCGTGTTGGGAGCTGTAAGGGGTTCGTCCATTACAATTTTCAGCAACGATTGCAGAGTAGTTCCCATTAGCTGTGTTTAGGGTGGCTGTTGTCAAAAAAAAAAAAAAAAAAGGCGGATAAAACGGGCGGATACGGATTCGACATAAACGGATACGGGCGGATACGGATATGGGGTCAACTACCTCGGGTTTGATACGGGTTTGGCGATATCCGGACCGTATCCGACCCGTTGCCATCCCTAATCCAAAGTATAAATACTTGGGTTAGTGAAATTAGGTTATTCTTTAATTATCACAAAGAACAAAATACAAAAAAACCCTAAACCCTACCAAGCATAGCCGCCGGCCGAACCAAGGAGGAGGGAGAAGAAATTTTTCGCCATTGTTTTGGAAGAAGTAATCCGATCATTCTCAAGGTAATGCTAAATCATACTCTCCAAAATTTGTTTCATTGAATTCGGATTAATAAATCATAAGTTATGCATGATTTAAGAATACAAATATTAGGGTTTTGCATGCTAGTGATTAATGATAAAATTTTAAAAGGTTAATGGAGTTGATCTAAATGCTATGGAAAAATAGTGATCTTAATACTAGTTTTATTTTAAGATTGATTTTATAATCATGATTGAAATTGATTAATATTATGCAATGCTTGGGAATTGAACATATAAATCATTGAGGTTGAATTGGGTTTATCAAAAGAAGAAAAAAATATGGATTTCCCCCATAATCACATTCGGCCGAATGGCCCTAGACTATTGGAGAATTATTTTGTTGATTTTGATGATTTTGTTATTGGGTTATGAATAAAATCGATGTTTGGGAATTTAGAAAAAAGTTTAAAGAATTAGAAAGATTGATCAAACTCAATGAATCTTAATGGGGTATGATTCGGTTTTGACTACATAATTTGGGTGTTGATTCTTGATTGAGAATGTTAAGAATTGGGACGGAAAGTTAGTGTTTTCGTTAAGTTTATAATGAAAAGAAACCATAAGCTTTAAAAGAATTGTTAGAAAGTTAGAAAACTAACTTGGAAGGATGTAATAGTTACTTAGAAAACCTTGAAAGTTAGAAAGTTAACGGAAAGGAGGAAGATTAAAAGATTTCAGTTAGTTTCCTAACAGAAAAGGACTAAACTGAAAAAAAATAAAGTTAAAAGGAATAAAAAGGGAAAACCTTTGAAGTTAGAGGGGCCTAAGTGATTAAAAATAAACTTGGGGGACCAATCTGCAATTAATCCAAAGTTGAAGGACTAATTTGCAATTAAACTAAAGTTGAAGGACCAATCTGCAATTAATCCAAAGTTGAAGGACTAATTTGCAATTAAACTAAAGTTGAAGGATCAGTCTGCAATTAACCCAAAGTTGAGGGACCAAATTGTAATTAACCCAAAGTTAGAGGACTTAATTACAATTATATTAAAGTTAAAGGACTGACTCGCAAATCAAAGTCAGAAACTTAAACGTAAGAAAGGAGTAACGAAGTAAAGAAGTTAAAACACATCTCTCAGTTAACTAAGTAGAATAGTTAACAATGTTGAGAGTACTAAAGTAAATTACTCGGTGCCTTGTAGATTTGCACAGAGGGAAGATTGCAAGGAAAAGCAATTCAGGTAAGTGATTACGTTCCTTACAGTATTTGAACTCCTGTTTATTGGAATTTCATATTCTTTCTATAAGTTAGCTATCAGTATGGCATGATAGTATTTGAATAAACTCCGCGTTATTGAACGTTCCTTTGAAAGAATCCGTACTTAGTGATGTCCCCATTGATCTACTAAGTATCGAAGTTTGAAACTTGTATCACATACTTGTACCTTGGTATGTTCTCATTTTAACTTGTAAGTTAACCACTTACTTGTTAGAGTGGCCAATGTCCAGTTAGAAAAGACATTGACGGACAGTCCAGTTAGAAAAAGACCTGTCCTTAAAACTAGGGATTGCATGAGTGATCACATGCCTTCTCTCAGGAATTGTCTGATTACAAGGATGATTCTAGACCCCGAGCATATATGTGTGGATACCATATATGTTACGACCCACAGCTTGAAAAGCTAGGTGTACAAATTGTACCTTTGGCATTAAGGTTATAATGTACGTTACCCTGGAATTGACGGAACTTGAATGAATCCCTTTGGATTGTAGTGCCATAATCCTTTGGAAGTAAAATCTTAAAAGTAATACGACTGTATTGTTCTGCAGTCTTGAATCAAAAAGTAACTGAACCTATCTTTGTAAAAGTTATTCATGGTATTCGTTTTGGTCGTCTCTCCTTAGTAACCGGAGAGGCCACGTATGAACTTACTGAGCATTCGTTCGCTCATCCCTTCTCTATAAATTTTTGTTTCAGGATTTAAGTAGAAGGGGAAGAAAGGAGGGCAGCCGTAGGAAGAACGGCGGATTGAAGAAATTCTATCTAGCTATTTTAAGAGTCTTTATTATTTTGGTGTAAGTTAAAGTACATTGATGGCTGGGGTTGTTTACCTGCCAAGACAAGTTTGATGTTACGCTTCCGCATTTATTTTGAATTAATGAGGTAATAAAGGGTCAGTTGTGATCCCTAATTTGAGGTATTAATTATTATTTAAATGTCATTTAATGCTCAGTTATTATAAGAAAATTCGGGGTGTTACAGTTTGTGTTCTCATTTTTGATTTTAGGCTTAGATCTGACAATTATTGGATAGATCCATATGGGTTTTCCTGTTTCTATGTGCTTGAATGTGTGTTTGTGCGCTCATATTTGAGATATTATGGGTATCTCAAGGAAATATTTCTTCCCCCTCTCTCTATTTGTCTTTATAAAAGTAGATCTACTTTTTTTAAAAAAAAATTGTTTGAGAAGTCAATAGTGTTAGAGGGATTTAGGGGTGATGTGGTTTTACAATTCTTTGATATCGTGTACTACCTCCGTTCCAGCTCAATGTGCACACTTACCTTTTAAGTGGGTGTCGTTGATATGTGCACAATCCAAAAAAGGAAAGTTTTTTATTATTTTTATAATCTTCCACTCATTCTCTCTCTTCCTCCCAACCACTCATTATTCTCCACTCATTCTTTTCTTCTTCCCAACCACTCATTATTCCCCACTCACAATACTTTTGAATATAAATAATCTCTCCTTAAATATTGTGCCAAACAGTAAAGATGCGTATTGAGTTGGGACGGAGGTAGTAGTTGCCAAGAGTGTATGGAAGAGTTTCAACGGATGGTTGTGCAATTTAAATAAGTATATATTTTTTCTAAATAAGCTTAATGTTAATTTCATTACAGTAAACTTACATTTGGTTTTTCTTTTTTTAATATTTTTAATTTTAATGATTGCATTACAATAAAGTTAATAGTTTCTCCTTTTAAATGTTGCAGGTTCATAATTTGTTTTTGAAGTTATGATAATCAAGGTGATGGCAATTGATATATTCTTCAATGGTTTTGACCGCACGGGCAATGAACAAACCACTTGGTGTGAGAATTGTTGAAGATATAGATTTGACATCATTTGTGGAAGACGAGAAGTTGATATGGAAATTGCAAGGTTAATTGCGTTATGTAAATTTCTTTTTTTTTTTTTTTCTTTTTTCTTTGAAAAAAAAAGAGCCGTTCATAATGGCCTTTTCCTATGTACAGATTTGGCCAGTTTAAGTATTACTACAATGTTATGTATTTTTTTGGGTGTCAAAAAAAAGTTTTCTGGTGTAGTATAACTTAAAAATTGGATATGAAGCTCATTTGTGTACAAGAGAAGCAAATAAATATCATTGGACCGGCAGGAGATGTATAGAGATTGATGTCTGTGTTAGGCTTAAAATTCTATTTCTTCTATTCTATTTTCTTAGTCAAACTTTGGAATATGAGAGTAAAAAAAGGCTGAAATATATTTTGTTTATTTTGTTTGTAATGATTCTTCCTCCACAGCCTTACACATTTATGTGGTATATCAATTAACTTATGAAGTTTATTTTGTTTTTAATTTTAAATTTAATTGATTTCCATTAACATCATTTATCAGTCCAATTTGATAAACAATAGAAAGTGAGGTAGAAAATAATGAATGAAAAATTGTGAGTGTGAATATTTATACCATTAAATAAAACACTTCCATTTTTTTGTTATCCTAATTTGAATGTAACACTTAAAATAACAATTTGTCCTCATTCTATTGGGACGGACTATTTCATTACAAGTCCGCATGATGCATTAACAATTTTTTTTAAAAAAAATATGCATCCATAAATAAAAAGAAACAATATGGGAGCAAAAATATAAAAACAAATTGATGAGTTTTTCAGATTTAAGGAAAAATTAAAATGATAACTTTTCAATTTTCATCCATTATTTCACAAATCAATTCGGAAAATACTGTGTACAAATTAAATATTTTTTTATTCTCATTTTGTGTGTGAGTCCCTAGGTATTATTGTGTGTGTGTGTGAAGAGTATGTGTGCAGTGGCAGCAGTGCAGATTGTGCACTTGTGCACGCGTGTGAGTGTGGTGATGTGTGTGTCTCTTTTGACTTAGTTAATACAGTAACCTACTTGCTTTGCAGCCTTGGTAGTTGGTTCAAGTTAGATAATTTAATTGAATTGAAATTTACAAAATAAACGCCAAGTCTCAAAAAAAAAAAAAAAAAAAGACCTCAAAAAAAATTAGAAAAAGGACACCTAAAAAACTTAATTTTTAGGCTTATATTTTAAGGTTTTGGGGGAAAAAAAAAGAAAAAGAAATGGCCAGGATTAAACTGATTGAAGTGGATGAATCGTAAAATTTTTGAGCCGTAACCATAAACTGTACCTATACACGAATCATATACGGTTGATGAAATTGAGGAATCGTTAATTTGACTATTCATAAAAATAGTATGATTTGTGTAAATTGGAAAGAATTTTTATTTTGGAAGCCTGTTGGAAACTGGAATGTAATTATTCTTCGATTAAGCGTCATTTATGCATGAAAATTGGCTTATCCCTTTATTCCTAAGAGCATTCACAATGGGAGATCTTTGAGAGCTTTTTGTTTTCATGAAAAAGCTTTTTAGAGCTTTTACCATTATTGAAAAAGTTGGAAGAGCTCAAAACAAATCTTTGTGGAAAGAGCACTTTATAGGAGCTATTTCATTAAATTTTAACTTATTCATCTATTCCCCATGTTGACCTTTAAAAATTAACTAATACCTATATTCCCTCCGTCCCAAAACACTTTGCACACTTTTGAGGATGTACGGGAATTAAGGAGTGAGTATATATAATCAAAAGTATTGTGAGTGGGAAAGAAGTTGTGAGTATAATAAGTTGAGTGATAGTTACAAGTGGGGCCAAAAAGTAAGTGTGTGAGTATGACAAGTGGGGCAGATAGAATAGAAAAATAATAAATTTTGAACATTTTAGGAAATGAGACTTATTAATAGGACACCCAAAAAAGAAATAAGTGCAAGGTGTTTTGGGCCGGAGGGAGTATTTGTTTTACACTTTTACTTCTATTGTGACCTTCTCGAAAATTGTGTGCTCTAATTGATGTTGGGCAGAGAGAAGAATTTGGACCACCCATTGAGTTCTCATACACATGTAATACTCCCTCCGTCTCAGAGTAAGAGTCCTACTTTTCATTTTGGTACGTTCCAGAGTAAGAGTCCTATTCCTAAAATGGCAAGAAATCTTTACTATTCACCCCACTTATTCTCTCTCATATTTTATTTTTATACTCACAACACCAATCAATTCACTATTCTCTCCCACTCATTCTCTCTCCTACTTTACTTTTACACTTACAACATTTATATCACTTCAAATATTTATTAATAAGCTTGCTGCTTTTATCTGTTAGGTTACATATATTTAGGGGGCGTTTGGTTCGGCAGAAAAAAAATGAAGGAATGGAATGGTCAATAGAATGGGAATCCTGAAGGAATTAGAAAGGAAAATAATTGGTCAAACCTTGTGTTTGGTTGACACGGAATGGAATTGAATTGCCATTCAATTCCTAGGAAATTCATGTTTGGTTTCAAGACAAAACTGTTGGAATGGAATAATAATAATAAATAATAATAATAATATTAATAATAAGAAATAATAATAATAAATAATAATAATAAATAATAAATAAATAAATAATAATAATAATAATTATAGTAATAATAATAATAAACAATAATAATAATAATAATAATAATAAATATTATTATTATTTATTATTGTTACTATTATTATAATGATAATAATAATAATAAATTATTTATTATTATTATTATCACTATTATTATTTATTATTTATTATTATTATTACTATTATTATTATTATTTATTATTAACATTATTATGATTATTACTATTTCCTATTATTATTATTATTATTATTTATTTTTATTACTATTATTATTAGTATTATTGATTATTATTATTATTATTATTTATTATTATTATTATTATTATTATTTCTTATTATTTTTTATTGTTATTATTTATTATTATTTATTGTTATTTATTTTTTGTTATTTATTTATTATTAACATTATTATTATTATTTCATATTATTATTATTATTATTTATTTGTATTACTATTATTATTATTATTATTTATTATTATTTATTATTATTATTATTATTATTATTTTTTTATTTTTATTATTATTATTATTATTATTTATTATTTATTATTATTATTTGTTATTATTATTTATTATTATTATTATATATTATTATTATTATTTATTATAATGATTTATTATTATTATTTTTTATTATTTATTTTTATTATTTATTATTTATTATTATTATTATTTATTATTATTATTATTTATTATTATTAATTATTATTATTATTATTATTATTATTATTATTATTATTATTATTATTATTATTCAATTCCATCAATGGAATGAATTTGATGGAATTGGACTTTCCTTCCATTTTATGATGGAATGGTGAATTCATTCATTTGATGGAATTGATCATTCCAATGGAATGGAAATTTTGAAAAAAATGAACCAAATATGGCAATGGAATTGGTAAAAGGGAATTGAGCATTCAATTCCCCCACTTTACCACGAACCAAACGCCCCCTTACATTTTTATTCCACTTTCATTTGAATACTCCATTTGTCTTGCCCGAAAATAGGATTTTGGTGATTTTTTTTTTTTTTACTTTGACAATGTAATTTAAATAAGAAATAATTATTGTAATACAAATTTAAGAATTATTATTAAGAGTATTATTAATTATGATTCAATAACAATTTTTCAATTTTTTTTTGGGTCATTATATTTTCTTCAAAAGACTTGATCAAAGTAAAATTAAGTTTACCAAAACCCTATTTCGGGTGAGACGGAGGGAGTACATTTTTTTCTTATATATTTGGGAATTATTATTAAAAAATATATATATATTCCCTGTGACGTATTGATAATTGCTCAGTTATTCATTCCCATCAAACTTTCAATATGATACATGTTTGTTACGTCATTCATTTTAGTTAATTATTGTTCACATTTCGTACTCCCTCTCAGTCCCATTTTATTTGTTAGAAATTTCCGGGACGAGTTTCACATTTAAAGAGTCAAAAATTTAAAATTGAAATTGGGTCCTACGTGGCATACGCACAACAATTATCTACTACTGATTTCATCCCAAATTAAGGCTTCTAGTACCCTTTTCAGTCCATCCCAGTTAAGGTTATTAGTTGCTTTATTCTATAAATGGAAAAGAATAAATGGTGCTTTGTATAATCTTGCACACAAAAAATTCATCTAATTACAAAAAAGTTATTGCTTACATAACTTACTTTCTACACATTTGTTTTGTGAATAGTGGTTGGACAATTATATTCTGACCTCCGTACTTTAGTTCACTCATTATTCTTTGTCTTATACTTGATTGTTTAGTAAGCGTGCAAAGTCAAACTAAAAACTTTAAACCGGGACAGAGAGAGTAACTCTCTATACCAATTTTTCTCTCATATCCAACTATTAAAACTGTTAACACTTTACCTTTTTTTGTAATTCTTAAATCCACCTAATTTTTTTTTGGAAAAAATGCACCAAAAGTACCTGAACTATAGGGGTTGTTTGGATTTAGTAACTTATCTCTTTTTTGACACATGAAAAATACCTTAACTTTTTTTTTGTGCAGCGGAGGTACCTATTGCTAACGACATCCAGTTTTTGCCGTTATGTTATCATGTGCCGCACACATGACTAATTTTTTGAGGGTAAAATCGTAATGTCAGGTGTGAAAGAGCATTTCACAAACACAAAGGGGTTTAAATAAAATTTTAAATTTCAATTACCCCCTTCCCCTTCCCCTACCCTTCCCATTCCCCTTCACAGTTCTAACAATGAATCCCAACCCCTGCTACCTCTCCCCCTCTCATCCACACCCCCATCTGAACCCCCACCCCTATCTGTGTTGGTAGTGGTGCCCTAGGCACGTTTAATAAACGTTGTAATTGTTATCATTTATTTCATATCAATAAAGAGATGTTTTGATTATTATTGTTGTTCATGTTTACTTATAATAATCTCCGTCCCTAGTACTTGTTAAGCACTAGTATAAAGGCTAAATGATCATGGGATGATCATGTTAGATTTATGGGTACTTGTTTGGAACAAGGTACTGGACATGACCCGCTCTATGAGATTTATGTCATGGTATATGTCGTACATATATCTCATATTAGTTATGTCATTTGAATCCTTAGACATGAAGTTATTATAGTCTTCCACTTGATGAACATTATGTTTGACATATTCAAACGCTACCTTTAACCGGGAAGTTATAAAGGGTATGATTGGCATAATCGGATTCCCGTTGGGAAGAATAATAAGCTAAATGGATTTGTCCCTCCACGGAGAGATGTCAAGCTTGGGCCCCTCGAAGGAATGATGTTGATGAAATGTTCGGCCGGACTCAAATGGATTGATTGGATCAATAGCATTTGAATTATCAACATATTCGGAATCGAGAAAGTATTGAACAAAACAAGTTGACTGTTTGACCATGACTTGTATTCAATGACATCGTGGACAAAGGGATTGTGACATATTCTAAAGGAATGCGAACTTGTATCTAGTTATACTATTTGGGTAGGTATGACGGTTTGCTAGAACCTAATCATATCTTATGGTTTCATGTTTGAACCCATTGCCAACTTAGTATAATCCTAGAGGGTCACACACAATAGAACGAATCTTTAAAAGGACAATACTGGAATTTTGGAAATTCTGGACATTCTGAGAAGTGGGCGACCGCACAGTTTGGACTGGGCGGCCGCACACTTAGTTCAGTTTTGTACCAGTTTTGTTTCAGAAAGTTGTGCGACCGCACAGAGGCTTTTGGGCGGCCGCACAGCGCTGTCGGGTGGCAGATTCCTAATTTGATTAGGAAACGAATTTTGGACGGATTTTGACACAAGTTTCCTATTTGGAATAGGTCATACTTGTGTATAAAAGACCAAAATTGGGCCAGCACTCAAGGCCAATGATTTTGTGAGTCTCAAAGAGTTTGAGAGAGGGTTTATTTTGTTCCAAGACATTCTTGGTTGAGGAACAAAATAATACACAAAATAAATTCCATATAGTTCTTTTGATTGTGAAAAAGTGTTTCACAATTTGGTCTAGCAACCAAGATCAAAGAAGCTCCTTTGATATTCGTTCGAAGTGTGGATACCGCTAGAGGGTGAAAATCATCATCTTCAAAGTTCGTGTTCAAGCTTTGTGATCGTGATCAAGTCTTCAAACCTCCACCAAAGACCAAGATAATTTGATAGTCATCAAGGGTTAGTTTATTCCTTTATTCTTATGTTGTATTTGATTTAATCATATGAACGGATCCATGGCTTTGGGTTTCAAAATTTTAAATGCTTAATTCCGCTGCGCATGTTTGATCGAAACCCAACAGTGGTATCAGAGCCCCGTTCATGTTGATTATTTCAATACCGTGATCATGTTATGTATATAAATTGTTTATGTGCCTTGCATGATATGAATATTGGGATATGTGATGTTTATGTGTTATGTGATTTTATGTGGTTTATTGTTTTACAACTTTAATCGCACGATTCAATCGCAATAAATAAATTATGGTGGATTCAGAATTGTTGATTATTAATTTTTGATTGGATCAAAGTTTTAATAATCGGGGAAAAACAATTTTGAGACAAAATTTTCGAACTTAAAAATTCTGCACATTCTGATGGCACTGGGCGACCGCACAAAACTCCTTGGGCGGCCGCACTGTTTTTGGGCGACCGCACAAAGAATTTTGGGCGGCCGCACAAGGTGATCAGAAGGTCTGATTTTGGTTGAAAACCAGAATCTGGAATTTTTCGAAAGATTCAACAAAACCAGTAACAGAACCAATCCAGACCTGCTGATCTGGAATGGGTTTTGGGTAGTTGGTTTGTGTGTGGATCTTGGGGTTTGATTTTCCTATTTGTTTTAGTCTTGTGATTCTAAGATTGGTTCAAGGTTTGGATGGCTAATCTGCGTTCATCGAGGTTGTGTTTCCCAAAATTGATCGCAATCAAAGTTTCAAAGATAAAACGAAGTTAGAATTATGAAGAGTTCATAATTGCTAAAATTGAGAAACAAAGTTCTTGATTCAATGATTGGAGATCCATGTGGAATTGTGAATGCAATTGGCCTACGTTTATCGAGACCATCTATTGCTTAGTTTCGGCCACATGGACTACTTTCTTGGTTTCTTGAATTAGTGCGGGATTGTGGTTGCCTGATGGCTTAGTTCGACCGCACTTCTTGTTGTCTTGATTTGGAGATAATAACCAAAGTTGAAATAGTCTCATCCTCATAATTATAGAGAAACTAATGACACATAAATACCATGCTTAAATTAATGGAGATTAATTTAGTGGCTAAACTTGATGTATAACATGTTTATATTATGTGCTCATAAATGTGTTATATGCTATATGTGATGAACCTTCAAAGAAAGTTTTAAGTCCTTTTGCCATGCCATGATTAAAACACTTGTTTATACATGGGTAATTTTATGTGGGCTCGCCAAAGCGAGGTGCATTGATTTTATTCATGTTTGAGCAAGATGAGTGAATAAGAGTTTCCTATGCGTTTAAAATGGTTGGACTTAATTAAGCGTCAAAACAGTTTTGGGCTTAAGGCAAAGATGAGATTTGACATGCTTTTTGAAATTGGATTTCTTAAAGAATCTCATGAAAAGAACTGAGAGTCATATGAGATATGATTGACAAGAGTTGTCTACCTAATTGATTTAATTTTGAGCGGTGCGCCAAAGCGTACTCAAAATTAGATTAAAGCGGGATCTCAACCCATTTAAATTATACTATACATTGGATGTATATGAAGGTTATATAATTTAGTGGGAGTATTTTGTTTGAAAATACATTATTTATCTCTTTAATGAAAATCGGTACTTATTAAATTTTGGAAATTTTGCATATTTGTAGATAATGACTAATAACACTCAATCAATGTCGTTGCGATCGATCCTTGAGAAGGATAAGCTCGAAGAGAATGGTACAAACTTTATGGATTGGATCCGTAGCATAAGAATCGTTCTTAGGCAAGAAGATAAGTTGTACATTCTCGATGGGCCTCTCCCGCTGAACCACCGCCTACTGCCCCTAGGGTAGAAAGAGACAATTACAAGAAACATCGTAATGATTCTAGAGATGTAAGTTGTCTCATGCTTGCCGCTATGTGTTCAAAACTCCAACAAAGTTTGGAACATTTGGAAGCCTATGAGATAGGCGTGGAGTTGAGAACTATGTTTCAAGAGCAAGCTAGGCAAGAGAGGTACAAGACCATTGTTGCATTCACTACTAGTAAAATGAATGAAGGGCAACAAGTGAGTCCTCACTTTCTTAAAATGAAAGGTTATGTAGAGCACCTTGAGAAACTTGGCTATCCAATCCCATTGGAGCTAGCCACGGATCTCATTCTTAATTCATTGCCTAAAAGTTATAATCAGTTTGTGATGAATTATAACATGCATGGAATGGATAAGAATCTCTCTGAGTTGCATGGGATGCTCAAAACTGCAGAGATGAAAATTGTGGAGAAAGGTTCTCCCGTGCTCTTGGTTCATGATGGGAAGAAGGCTAGTGCCAAAGGAAAGGGTAAGGCAAAAGTTGTCAAACCCAAGATAAGCAAGGCAAGGTTGCCAAGGCTTCTGAGGCAAAACCTGATTCACAAAAGGATGCAATCTGTTTCCATTGTCAAGAAATTGGTCATTGAAAACGTAATTGCAAGGCTTTCTTGGAAGAGCAAAAGAAGAAGAAGAGCAGCAAGGCTGCGTCGACTTCAGTATCTATATGATAGATATTCTCCTTTCTACCACTGATTCTTGGGTATTGGATACCGGATGTGGTTCTCACATTTGTCTAAATGTGCAGGGATTAAAGAATAGGAGACTGCTTAAAGAAGGTGAAGTAGATCTACGTGTGGGAAATGGAGCAAGAGTTGCTGCATTAGCCGTAGGACTTATGAAGTCACTTTACCTTCCGGATTAATTCTTGTTTTGAACAATTGTTATTATGTTCCGGATTTAAGCAGAAATATTATTTCAATTTTCTTGTTTGGATAATGAAGGTTTTAAGTTTCTTATTGAGAATAAGAAATTTCTATTATTTAAATGATGTGCTTTATGGTATTGCTAATTCATTTAATGGCCTTTATATCTTGGATGTCAAGAATGAAAATAATGTCTATCATGTAAATAAGAAATCTAAACCTAATGATGTAAATCATACTTATTTGTGGCATTGCCGTCTTGGTCATATTAATGAGAAGCGTATCTCAAACTCCATGGGGACGGACTTTTGGGTTCTGTGACTTAGAGTCATATGATACTTGTGAGTCGTGTCTTCTTGGAAAAATGACTAAGACAACCTTTTACCAAGTTGGGTGAAAAGGCAAGCGACTTATTGGGTTTGATACATTCCGATGTATGCGGACCATTAAGTAGCAATGCTAGGAAGGATTTCAATACTTCATAACATTCACTGATGATTATAGTAGATTTGGGTATGTTTACCTAATGAAACATAAAAGTGAAGCATTTGAGATATTTAGAATATTTCAAAATGAAGTAGAAAAACACTTGGCAAAAGTATAAAGGCACTTCGATCAGATCGAGGTGGTGAGTACTTAAGTCAAGAATTTTATGATCATCTAAAGAATTGTGGAATAGTTTCACAATTGACTCCGCCCGGAACACCACAATGGAATGGTGTGTCTGAGAGGAGAAATCGGACTTTGTTAGACATGGTTCGATCAATGATGAGTCAAGTTGATCTTCCAATATCCTTTTGGGGTTACGCTCTAGAAACCGCTGCTTTCACACTAAATCGTGTTCCAACTAAATCGGTTCAAAAGACTCCATATGAGATGTGGAGTGGAAAGAAACTTGTTTATCTTTCATGAAGATTTGGGGTTGTGAAGCTTTTGTCAAGAGACTTATCTCTGACAAACTAGCACACAAATCTGATAAATGTATTTTCGTGGGATATCCTAAGGAAACTAAAGGATATTATTTTACAACCGAGAGGACAACAAAGTGTTTGTTGCCCGAACTGGTGTCTTTTAGAGAAAGAGTTTCTCTCCAAAGAAATCAGTGGGAGTAAAATAAATCTTGAAGAAATTCGAGACCCAGAAAATAACAGTGAACCAATAGTGGAACAAGAACAAGAACCACAAGGAGTTGTGGAAACTGTTCAGAATACACAAGCAACTCGCAGATCTAGTAGGTTACGATCCGAGCCCGAGAGATATGGATTTCTCGTAACGGATAGTAATGAGGTAGAAATCATTGAGAATGATGACCGTCAACCTACCAGAGGCGATGTCTTCTCCTGATTCGGACAAGTGGCTTGGAGCCATGGAATCCGAATTGCATCCATGCAAGACAATCAAGTTTGGAATTTGATTGATGCGCCCGAAGGTGTAAAAACCATAGGATGCAAATGGGTCTTCAAGAAGAAGACTGACATGGATGGAAGGTGCATACTTACAAAGCTAGGCTTGTAGAGAAGGGTTATAGGCAAGTTCATGGTATTGACTATGATGAGACCTTTTCACCGTAGCAATGATCAAGTCTATAAGAATTTGCTTGCCATTGCCGCATATCATGACTATGAAATATGGCAGATGGACGTCAAAACCGCTTTCCTGAATGGAAAACTCAAGAGGATGTGTATATGACACAACCAGAAGGTTTTGAACAAGATTCTAAGGTATGCAAATTGCAGAGATCCATCTATGGATTGAAGCAAGCTTCTAGGAGTTGGAATCTCCGTTTTGATGAATCGGTAAAAGAGTTTGGTTTCATCAAGAACGAAGATGAGCCTTGTGTATACAAGAAGATTAGTGGGAGCATAGTGCTTTTCCTTGTTTTATACGTGGATGACATATTGCTCATTGGAAACGACATTCCTACACTTCAGTCTGTGAAGACTTGGTTAGGAAAGTGCTTCGCAATGAAAGATATGGGTGAAGCCGCATATATTCTTGGCATTAAGATCTATAGAGATAGATCAAGGAGGCTACTTGGTTTAAGCCAAAGTACATACATTGACAAGGTCATTAGAAGATTCCGTATGGAAAATTCTAAGATAGGCACCTTGCCCGTGTTACATGGAGTTTCTCTAAGCAAGACTCAATGTCCTAAGACAAAGATGAGCGTGAGAAAATGAATGATGTTCATATGCTTCGGCAATTGGGTCCATCATGTATGCCATGATTTGTACTAGGCCGGATGTGTCTTATGCTTTGAGCATGACAAGTAGATACCAATCCGACCCTGGCAAAAATCACTGGATAGCTGTAAAAGCGATTCTTAAGTACTGAGAAGGACTAAAGACTCGTTTTTGGTCTATGGAGGAATGGAAGATGATCTCGTTGTAAATGCTTACACGGATGCAAGCTTCCAAACCGACAAAGATGATAGCCGATCGCAATCGGGTTTTGTGTTTATGTTAATGGTGGAGCTGTAAGCTGGAAGAGTTCCAAGCAAAGTACAACCGCTGATTCTACAACAGAAGCTGAGTATATTGCTGCATCGGATGCTGCAAAGGAAGCTGTTTGGATTAAGAAGTTCATAACTGAACTTGAAGTGGTTCCAGTGTATTGCTAATCTAATAGACCTTTATTGTGATAATAATGGTGCTATTGGCTCAAGCAAAGGAACCAAGAGCACATCAGAAATCCAAACACCATACTTAGGCGTTTTCATATCATTCGAGAGATCGTGATAGGGGAGACTTAAACGTAATATATGCAGAGTACCTACTGATGACAATGTTGCGGACCCGCTAACAAAGGGACTTCCACAAGCTAAACATGATGGTCATGTTAGGTCCATGGGTATTAGATACATGGGAGATTGGACTAGGGCAAGTGGGAGATTGTTGGAGTGGTGCCCTAGGCACGTTTAATAAACGTTGTAATTGTTATCATTTATTTCATATCAATAAAGAGATATTTTGATTATTATTGTTGTTCATGTTTACTTATAATAATCTCCGTCCCTAGTACTTGGTAAGCACTAGTATAAAGGCTAAATGATCATGGGAGATATGTTAGATTATGGGTACTTGTTTGGAACAAGGTACTGGACATGACCCGCTCTATGAGATTTATGTCATGGTATATGTCGTACATATCTCATATTAGTTATGTCATTTGAATCCTTAGACATGAAGTTATTATAGTCTTCCACTTGATGAACATTATGTTTGACATATTCAAACGCTACTTTAACCGAGAAGTTATAAAGGGTATGATTGGCATAATCGGATTCCCGTTGGGAAGAATAATAAGCTAAATGGATTTGTCCCTCCACGGAGAGATGTCAAGCTTGGCCCCTCGAAGGAATGATGTTGATGAAATGTTCGGCCGGACTCAAATGGATTGATTGGATCAATAGCATTTGAATTATCAACATATTCGGAATCGAGAAAGTATTGAACAAAACAAGTGACT
>JAOWBW010001130.1:269223-428362 GCA_026119855.1 Campanula takesimana
TGCATTCACTACTTGTAAAATGAATGAGGGCAACAAGTGAGTCCTCACTTTCTAAAATGAAAGGTTGTAGAGCACCTTGAGAAACTTGGCTATCCAATCCCATTGGAGCTAGCCACGGATCTCATCTTAATTCATTGTCTAAAGTTATAATCAGTTTGTGATGAATTATAACATGCATGGAATGGATAAGAACCTCTCTGAGTTGCATGGGATGCTCAAAACTGCAGAGATGAAAATTGTGGAGAAAGGTTCTCCCGTGCTCTTGGTTCATGATGGGAAGAAGGCTAGTGCCAAAGGAAAGGGTAAGAAAGTTGTCAAACCCAAAATAAGCAAGGCAAAAGTTGCAAGGCTTTTGAGGCAAAACCCGATTCACAAAGGATGCAATCTGTTTCCATTGTCAAGAAATTGGTCATTGGAAACGTAATTGCAAGGCTTTCTTGGAAGAGCAAAAGAAGAAGAAGAGCAGCAAGGCTGCGTCGACTTCAGGTATCTATATGATAGATATTCTCCTTCTACACTGATTCTTGGGTATTGGATACCGGATGTGGTTCTCACATTTGTCTAAATGTGCAGGGACTAAAGAATAGGAGACTGCTTAAAGAAGGTGAAGTAGATCTACGCGTGGGAAATAGAGCAAGAGTTGCTGCATTAGCCGTAGGGACTTATGAAGTCACTTTACCTTCCGGATTAATTCTTGTTTTGAACAATTGTTATTATGTTCCGGATTTAAGCAGAAATATTATTTCAATTTCTTGTTTGGATAATGAAGGTTTTAGTTTTAAGTTTCTTATTGAGAATAAGAGATTTTTCTATTTATTTAAATGATGTGCTTTATGGTATTGCTAATTCATTTAATGGCCTTTATATCTTGGATGTCAAGAATGAAAATAATGACAATGTCTATCATGTAAATAAGAAATCTAAACCTAATGATGTAAATCATACTTATTTGTGGCATTGCCGTCTCGGTCATATTAATGAGAAGCGTATCTCAAAACTCCATGGGGACGGACTTTGGGTTCATGTGACTTAGAGTCATATGATACTTGTGAGTCGTGTCTTCTTGGAAAAATGACTAAGACACCTTTTACCAAGCTAGGTGAAAGGGCAAGTGACTTATTGGGGTTGATACATTCCGATGTATGCGGACCATTAAGTAGCAATGCTAGGGGAGGATTTCAATACTTCATAACCTTCACTGATGATTATAGTAGATTTGGGTATGTTACCTAATGAAACATAAAAAGTGAAGCGTTTGAGATATTTAGAATATTTCAAAATGAAGTAAAAAACAACTTGGCAAAAGTATTAAGGCACTTCGATCAGATCGTGGTGGTGAATACTTGAGTCAAGAATTTGATAATCATCTAAAGAATTGTGGAACAGTTTCACAATTGACTCCACCCGGAACACCACAATGGAATGGTGTGTCCGAGAGGAGGAATCGGACTTTGTTAGACATGGTTCGATCAATGATGAGTCAAGTTGATCTTCCAATATCCTTTTGGGGTTACGCCCTAGAAACCGCTGCTTTCACACTAAATCGTGTTCAACTAAATCGGTTCAAAAGACTCCATATGAGATGTGGAGCGGAAAGAAGCCTTGTCTGTCTTTCATGAAGATTTGGGGTTGCGAAGCTTTTGTCAAAAGACTTGTCTCAGACAAACTTGCGCACAAATCTGATAAATGTATTTTCATGGGATATCCTAAGGAAACTAGAGGATATTACTTTTAAACCGTGAGGACAACAAAGTGTTTGTTGCCCGAACTGGTGTCTTTCTAGAGAAAGAGTTCTCTCCAAAGAAATCAGTGGGAGTAAAATAAATCTTGAAGAAATTCGAGATCCAGAAAATAACATTGAACCAATAGTGGAACAAGAACAAGAACCACAAGGAGTTGTGGAACCTGTTAAAAGTACACAAGCAACTCGCAAATCTAGTAGGTTACGATCCGAGCCCGAGAGATATGGATTTCTCGTAACGGATAGTAATGAGGTAGAAATCATTGAGAATGATGAACCATCAACCTACCAAGAGGCGATGTCTTCTCCTGATTCGGACAAGTGGCTTGGAGCCATGGAATCCGAATTGCAATCCATGCAAGACAATCAAGTTGGAATTTGATGATGATGTGCCCGAAGGTGTAAAAACTATAGGATGCAAATGGGTCTTCAATAAGAAGACTGACATGGATGGGAAGGTGCATACTTACAAAGCTAGACTTGTAGCGAAAGGTTATAGGCAAGTTCATGGTATTGACTATGATGAGACCTTTTCACCCGTAGCAATGATCAAGTCTATAAGAATTTTTCTTGCCATTGCCGCATATCATGACTATGAAATATGGCAGATGGACGTCAAAACCGCTTTCCTGAATGGAAAACTTCAAGAGGATGTGTATATGACACAACCAGAAGGTTTTGAACAAGGTTCTAAGGTATGCAAATTGCAGAGATCCATCTATGGATTGAAGCAAGCTTCTAGGAGTTGGAATCTTCGTTTTGATGAATCGGTCAAAGAGTTGGTTTCATCAAGAACGAGGATGAGCCTTGTGTATACAAGAAGATTAGTGGGAGCATAGTGCTATTCCTTATTTTATATGTGGATGACATATTACTCATTGGAAACGACATTCCTACACTTCAGTCTGTGAAGACTTGGTTAGGAAAGTGCTTCGCAATGAAAGATATGGGTGAAGCCGCATATATTCTTGGCATTAAGATCTATAGAGATAGATCAAGGAGGCTACTTGGTTTAAGCCAAAGTACATACATTGACAAGGTCATTAGAAGATTCCATATGGAAAATTCTAAGAGAGGCACCTTGCCCGTGTTACATGGAGTTTCTCTAAGCAAGACTCAATGTCCTAAGACAAACGATGAGCGTGAGAAAATGAATGATGTTCCATATTCTTCGGCAATTGGGTCCATCATGTATGCCATGATTTGTACTTGGCCGGATGTATCTTATGCTTTGAGCATGACAAGTAGATACCAATCCGACCCTGGCGAAAATCACTGGATAGCTGTAAAAGCGATTCTTAAGTACTTGAGAAGAACTAAAGACTCGTTTTTGGTCTATGGAGGAATGGAAGATGATCTCGTTGTAAATGCTTACACGGATGCAAGCTTCCAAACCGACAAAGATGATACCGATCGCAATCGGGTTTTGTGTTTATGTTAAATGGTGGAGCTGTAAGCTGGAAGAGTTCAAGCAAAGTACAACCGCTGATTCTACAACAGAAGCTGAGTATATTGCTGCATCGGATGCTGCAAAGGAAGCTGTTTGGATTAAGAAGTTCATAACTGAACTTGAAGTGGTTCCTAGTATTGCTAGTCCAATAGACCTTTATTGCGATAATAATGGTGCTATTGCTCAAGCAAAGGAACCAAGAGCACATCAGAAATCCAAACACATACTTAAGCGTTTTCATATCATTCGAGAGATCGTTGATAGGGGAGACGTAAATATATGCAGAGTACCTACTGATGACAATGTTGCGGACCCGCTGACAAAGGGACTTCCACAAGCTAAACATGATGGTCATGTTAGGTCCATGAGTATTAGATACATGGGAGATTGGGCCTAGGGCAAGTGGGAGATTGTTGGTAGTGGTGCCCTAGGCACGTTTAATAAACGTTGTAATTGTTATCATTTATTTCATATCAATAAAGAGATGTTTTGATTATTATTATTGTTGTTCATGTTTACTTATAATAATCCCTGTCCCTAGTACTTGTTAAGCACTAGTATAAAGGCTAAATGATCATGGGATGATCATGTTAGATTTATGGGTACTTGTTTGGAACAAGGTACTGGACATGACCCGCTGTATGAGATTTATGTCATGGTCTATGTCGTACATATATCTCATATTAGTTATGTCATTTGAATCCTTAGACATGAAGTTATTATAGTCTTCCACTTGATGAACATTGTGTTTGACATATTCAAACGCTACCTTAACGCGGTAGTTATAAAGGGTATGATTGTCATAATCGGATTCCCGTTGGGAAGAATAATAAGCTAAATGGATTTGTCCCTCAATGGAGAGATGTCAAGCTTGGGCCTCTCGTAGGAATGATGTTGATGAAATGTTCGGCTGGACTCAAATGAATTGATTGGATCAATGTCATTTGGATTATCAACATATTCGGAATCGAGAAAGTATTGAACAAAACAAGTTGACTCTTTGACCATGACTTGTGTTCAATGACATCGTGGACAAAGGGATTGTGACATATTCTAAAGGAATGCGAACTTGTATCTAGTTATACTATTTGGGTAGGTATGACGGTTTGCTAAACCTAATCATATCTTATGGGATCATGTTTGAGCCCATTGCCAACTTAGTATAATCCTAGAGGGTCACATACAATAGAACGAATCATAAATAAAAGGACTATATGGCATTTAGGGTCGGAGGACTTCCAAGGAATTTCTGGAAAGTTCTGGGCCTCCTGGTCACCAAGCGGGCGCTTTTGTTGCACCAGGCGGGCGCCTGAACAAGCCGGAAAAAGAATTGGACTTTCTGCCCAAACAAGCGGGCGCCTGGGTAGGACCAGGCGGGCGCCCGGTATGCCGATTGGAAAATTCCTAATTCGATTAGGAAAGGTTTTTGGCACAAGTTACCTATTTGGAATAGGTCTTAATTGTGTATAAAAACACCAATTCGGCCAGACCATATTGACAAGTGCTTTTGTGAGTCTCAAAGAGTTTGAGAGAGATTTTATTTTGTTCTAAGATATCATTGATTGAGGAACAAAATAATTCACAAATAAATTCCATATAGTTCTTTATTAAATTGTGAAAGCGTGTTTTACAATTATTGGTCTAGCAACCAAGATCGAAGAAGTTCCTTTGATATTCGTTCGAAGTGTGGATACCGCTAGAGGGTGAATTTTATCATCTTACAAAGTTCGTGATTTGTTCGTGATAAAGCTTCAAGATCTCCACCAAGACCAAAGAGAAAAATTCATAGCCATCAAGGGTTAGTTATTCCTTTATTCATCATGTTGTATTTGATTTAATCATATGAACGGATCCATGGCTTTGGGTTTTCTTAAAATTTTATTGCTATATTCCGCTGCGCATGTTACTTGGAAACCCAACAAGAAGATCATAAATGTATTTTGTTTGAGATAGAAGAAGACCATGAGAATTTGGGGTGACCTCGACACCAAGGAAGTAGGAGAGAGGACCAAGATCTTTGAGAGAGAAACTTGAAGATAGACTAGAAATGAAGGAAGTAAGAAGGGTGGAGGACGGACCAGTAACAATAATAACATCAACGTAGACAAGTAGATAGAGATGATGAGAGTTTTTATTATAGATAAAGAGAGAGGGATCAGCTAAGGAGGAGGAGAAACCATAAGAGAGAAGGTAGCTCTTGAGTTCAGTGTACCAAGCCCTATGTGCTTGTTTGAGACCGTAGATTTCCTTGGTAAGGTGACATATGTGAGAAGGAGAGTTAGGATCAGTGAACCCAGGAGGTTGAGTCATATACACAGTTTCATGGAGTGTGTGCTTGAAGAAAAGCATTGTTAATGTCTAGTTGACGAAGTGACCAACCTTGACTGAGGGCAAAGGAGAGAAGGAGACGGACAGTAACGGGTTTAACAACTGGGCTAAAAGTGTCGGAGTAGTCTACTCCTGGCTGTTGATGGAAACCTTTAGCAACAAGGCGGGCTTTGTATTTCTGGATTGTATTGTCAGGATTGTATTTGATTCTGAAGACCCACTTGCAACCAACAATATTGTGAGCTTCACTAGACGGGACAAGAGACCATGTATTATTGCGGGTGAGGGCTGTTATTTCCTCAACCATGGCAGCATGCTAGTGTGGGGTGGCCAGGGCCTGTTTTGTGGTTTTGGGAATACTGGTAGGGGAGGTGAGAGCGTCAAGGTTGGCTTATTTTAGGTTTGGTTTATGGATGTTATTTTGGGACCGAGTGACAGGTACAGTCGGGTTAGGTATAGGTGCGGTTTGGTTAAGTATAGGTGCAGTTTGGTTAGTTACGGTCGGAGAGGGTGCGGTAGGATATGTGCGGTTTGGTTAGGTGCGGTCAGGATATGTGCGGTTTGGTTAGGTGCGGTCGGAGAGGGTGAGGTTGGAGATGGAGTGCGGGTTGGTGCTAAAGGAGGTTCAGGCGGGTTAGTTAAGGTGGATGTGGGTTTGGCTGAAGGGTCCGATCGGGTTGGGGGGGTTCCGGCCAGACTTGGGGTGTTCTGGGGAGTAAGTTGAGCAGGGAAGATAGGAAGAGGAGTGACTGGGGGGCACCATTGAGATGGGTATATGTGTGATGGAGAGGGTGAGGTGTTTGTGAGAGTGGGATAGGGAAATTCACATTCTACAAATTTGACATGTCGAGAAACATAGACCCGGTTGGTGATTGGATCAAGACAATAGTATGCACTTTGAGTGGGTGAGTAGCCTACGAAAACACAAGGGATAGATTTTGGTGCAAGTTTGTGTGGGAGTATACGGGCGGAGCCAAGGATAACATAAACAACCGAAGGAGCGGAGTTTGGAGTAGTTGGGTGGATATTTGAAGAGGCGGAGGAAAGGTGAGTCATTTTGGAGATTTTAGTAGGAAGACGGTTGATGAGATAAGTGGCCGTGGTAAAGGCATGTGGCCAAAAGGTGAGGGGAAGATTAACATGAGACAGGAGGGCGAGACCAGTTTCAACGATGTGTCGGTGACGACGTTCTGATAGACCATTGTGTTCTGGAGTGTGGGGAGGAGATGTGAGGTGAGAGATGCCTGATTGTAAGAGAGAAGAGTTAATTTGATATATTCACCACCATTGTCCGAGTAGAATTGGGTGATGGGTTTTTGGAAATATTCTCAACCAAAGACTTAAAATGAGTGAAGATGGCAAATGTGTCAGACTTGTTTTTAAGAGGATATAGCCAGGTGTATTTGGTGAAATGGTCAACAAATATGACATAGTACTTGAAGTGGTCGTGAGAATGGAGCGGGGAGGTCCATATGTAAGAGAAAATGATATCTAATGGAGCATGAGAAACAAGACTAGAAGTTGAAAACGGCAATTTATGGCTTTTATTTATATTGCACGCATTACAGTTTAAAGACTGACTAGCAGAAAAAGGTAAAAAAAAAATGTTTTTGCAAAAACGAGACAATAGGAGCAGCCGGATGACCTAAACGATGGTGCGATGAGAAAATAGAGTTGCTGATGGTAGGGTGAGCTTGAGCAGAAGACGGGGACCATAGGTAGACTCCACGGTCAAGTGTGCCATGGAGAAGAATGTTGTTGGTCGAGCGAGCCTTAATAAGAAAGGAGGAATGTGAGAATTCAGCAATAGCATCATTATCACGACAAAACTGAGAAATAGAGAGAATATTATGAGAAATAAGAGGAACATGCAGAACATTGTTAAAAATAATAGTAGAGTGAGAAGAGGATATAGTGAATGAACCTATGGAAGAGATGGTAATGAGGAGCCATCACCAATGATTACATCATCACTACCATCATACGGACGATGAAGAGCGAGGTTGGAAAGGTCATTAGTGATGTGGTGAGTTGCGCCACTGTCGGCGAGCCAAGAGGTGGGTGGCGTTGAGGGAGGTGCACGGGCTGTGTTAGCTTGTGGGCGGCGGTTGTTGTAGTTGGAGTTGGGGTGAGGTGGACGGTTATTGGGTGTGGGAGGAGGGAAGACAACAGTTGGGTATTCTTGCTTGAACTTTCAGCATTGTGTGATTCTGCAAAATTGACACTTTCCTTTGAAGGTACCGGTACTGGAGGTGGGGGAGAGGAGTTAGGTGTGGGTAATAATGGTGGTGAGTAGTTGGTGTTGTTATTGTTGTTGTTGCGAAAGTTTCGGTGAGATGAAGCAGTTTGGTTGTATGCGGCATGAGCAGAGGCGGGAAAAGGGGCTGGTTGATTTTGTGTTTTCAATGTGAGTTCGTGGTTTATGAGTTTTTCATGGAGACGTTCATTGGAGATGGGGTTATCACGAGCTCAGATGGAGTCGATGATGGGTTTGAAGGACTCGTAATCAAGACCCTTGAGGATTTTAGCAACAACATCCTCAGAGTCCATGGGTTTGCCAAGCAAGGCTAGTTTGTCGGTGATGGATTTAACGGAATGTATGTAATCCAAAACTGATTGGGTTGTTTTAGTGAGAGAATCGAGTTGGTCTTTGAGTTGGAGGATATGACCACGAGATGGATTGGCATAGGTGGTTTGAAGAATTGTCCATGCCTCTTGTGATGTTTTGGCTTGGTGAACGAGGGGTGCAACGGTGGGGTCTAAGGTGCCTATGAGCGCACCCAAAATGAGGCGGTCTTGGCGGCTCCAGGTTATAGCAGCCGGGTTTGGGACAGTGGTTGTAGTAGCGGGTTTAGCAGGGATATCACCAGAGGTGGACACGGCGGGTGTGGTGACTGTAATTTCATCAGCGGGTTTTGGGTGGGAACCATCAACGAATTGGAGGAGGTCTAGTCCGAAGAGGATGGAGGTGATTTGGGAGGCCCATGTGAGATATGTGAGGGGTGTTAGAGAGCGGAGGGAGGAGGCAGAAAAGAAAATAGGGTGTGGGTGTCTTGAGTTGGATCGTGTATTGCTCTAGTACCATATAGGAAAGGATGAAAAGTTCATATTTTATTGATCATAAGAGATGAGTATGAGTATATATAGTGTGTACATGAGATGAAAACAATGTAAGAGATAACTATACAAAGTATTAAAAGGCCTAGGTATTTACAAAGTCTTGGATGATCATGAACTTGAAGGGAGTTAAGGAGACATGGATGTATTTGATTGATTATCCTTTTTATGTTTATCATATACTACCTCCGTCCCAACTCAATACGCATCTTTACTGTTTGGCACAATATTTAAGGAGAGATTATTTATATTCAAAAGTATTGTAAGTGGAGAATAATGAGTGGTTGGGAGGAAGAAAGAGAATGAGTGGAGAATAATGAGTGGTTGAGAGGAAGAAAGAGAATGAGTGGAGAATAATAAGTGGTTGGGAGGAAGAGAGAGAATGAGTGGAAGATTATAAAAATAATAAAAAACTTTCCTTTTTTGGATTGTGCACATATCAACGACACCCACTTAAAAGGTAAGTGTGCACATTGAGCTGGGACGGAGGTAGTATGACAGATTCTAGTAGTGCCTATTTGGTAACGTACTTGTTTTATCTCGAAATAATTCATTTTTTAGTGGTTCATTTAGTTATACATTGACAGAAGATTTTTGAAAAATTATTATTAAAGTTCAACCAAAACTAATTTTAAAATGTGGAACTACATATTTGACCAGTTAATTAATGCAAGCATACCCTATCTAGTACTAGTAGTAGTATACTACTATGTGACGGAAAAGAGAAGATGCCAGTGAATTTTGTTTTGTTTCCATGGAGATATGGTGATAATTGAATGGCACATGGTCCCTAGCAAGTAACACGAAATCGGCATTCATGTGACACATTCATTCAAGTCACTTATTTTTATTTAATTATTATACTCTATTATCACTGCTTCAGTTTAAAATGAGTGAATAAATTTTTATTTTTATTTTCAAAATTAGCTGTTTTGATTGATGAAGAGCAATTGCTTACGTATCCTTCTGTTGTTGTTGTTAGAACACTAGTACTCAATGCCTGTGCCAATGGCACGGTGACAGTATAGAAAGGGTATAAGTGGAAAAAATGAGACCGCGTCATAATTTGAAAGGCTCTAGTATATATGTCCGTGCTAATGGTACGGTGATAACATCCATTAAGTAAAAAAGTTCATCCCCAAATTCACTTAAAATTATACAACAATTAATTAAACTGAAATAAACCCACTAAACCAAAGCCTCACACAAACGTATGCATGGTATGCATGTAATTGATAATCAGCATACGCCTTGCCATGATTGTGGAAATCAGTTTTACAAACATGTGCATAAATTAAGAGACGGCCTTTCACCCTTATAAAGCAGTATATGTATATGATTATCTTCAAAAAAAATAAAATAATAATCATGCAATCCATCATACATACTACAAATAAGAAAACAAACCACAAGCTCCCTGTTGTTATTGAAATTGTAAATCTATAGCAAAGAACATAATGTAAATGCAGAAGCATTTATTCACACTACATATGGAGAGTCTTGTAACTGTTTTGAACATAATGTAAATGCAAGCTCCATTTCCATAGCACCCGCACCATCTCCTCGCATATGTTCCACCTTCACCCGCACCCTCACCCCTATCACCATCTCTGTTGTACCATCTTCCCGCATATGTTCCACCTTCATCTTCACCATTCACTCTGTACCAATTCAGGTCAACCGCTGAGGCACTCACAACGTAATATCCACAAAATCCAAGAAAGTATAACAATGCTAAGATAACCTCCACCCTCACCCAACAAAAGGATCTCTCCCCCAAATCCCAATTCTTTGTTCTTACCCCTAATCTCTATCACCTGCTATTCCTAACATTGACCCCCATCTTTTTCGTGTAACAAAGATGAGCATCGTTAGTATTCAACGAATAGTCTAATGTTCTTTAGCATGCCCACTTCAAATTAAGAAACAAACCAAAATCTCAATCACATACAAAGTAAAAAAATAAAAGAGAAAAACTCATAATCCCTTAATCAGACCTTCAGTTTTAACTTAACCCCTCCAAACTCCTCCTCCTGCAAAAAAAAAAAAAAAAACAACAAAAATGAAACTTAGTTGTTTCTGCCAGAGAACAATAATAATAATAAATAAAAAAATAAAAAAAAATAGTGCATCCATTCAACTAAGTAAAGGCTGGATTTTTTTTTTTTGCATCCATCATGATCATCAGCTGTGACAGGAGAAATATCATAACCTAAATAAGGCGAATTGCATAAATAAACTTGCACAAAGAAATTAAAACCCAACTTACCATGTCCAAAGCAAATTGAGTCAAATCAACACAGCCGATGGAATGAGTTTTTAACGATGGGGTTGAACATCATTATCATTTTTCTTTCTTAAACAATTATCATCAGTTTTCCGTATTTATTTTCTTTCTTTAACAATTATCATCAGTTCCGTAGGCAGTTTATGACTTGAGAAAGTGAGAGAGAAAAAAGGTTAAACGTGGGGAGGAATCTGGATGGGCACAGGCAATTTTCAAAAGCAGTTAGGGTTAGATTTAGGCCGTCCGATCAAATTTTGAGAAGCAATCTCAGCCTCTCTTTATAAAACGGTTATTTTTGCTTCCTATTGTAATATAGATGGATTGCATTTTGAACTCATATTTATTATTACACTACTCTCGTGTCTCACCTTCGCGTTTTGATGAAAACTCGTTAGTTTTGGCATGTTTCGTTAAGTTCCTGACTAACTCCGTTAGTTAGGGGGTAAACTGAACAACTGAACTTTAGATAAGGGCAAAACAGTACTTTTGTACTGGATGTCTCGTACGAGACATCAATGTCTCGTACGAGACATCTCCTCTGCTACGAGTCTGATTCACTTTCCTTCTCCGTCCCGATCTCTTTCTTGGCCAACATTCTCCGAATCCGGGAAACATCTAATTAGGAGACTTCCTAGATGTTTCCTACTGATTTCCTACCTCCTTTAACCTCTCCAAATAAGGACTTTATCACCTACCAAACTTAGGACTCCTAGACTTGGTCCCTAAGTAATCCAATACATATACAAATAGAGTCTTTCACCACAAAAGAAGGTTAACAACTCTCTAATCAGTCCATCTCTCAAGAATCCCGTTTTTATTCCTCCCTCACACCAAAACACCATCAAAAACTCATCTTTTCAAGCCAAAATCATCACAAAACTCTTGGATCCTCAAGGCCTTAGTCAAGGGCATCAATTAGAATCTCAAGAACGCTTTAGGTAAACTCCTATGCTTTTAATCTCTACTTCTCATCTCATTCTTTGTTTTAGAGTAGTGTAATCCTATCAAAGGGATCAGCCTAGAGTCTCTTCAATCCATGGAGATGGTCTCGAAGCACATGATCCGACATTCCAATAATTAAGAAATTAATTATTGGCTTTACTTGTTTTAATTACATGTCCTTTATTTGATTAAAAACACCTAGGCAAGACCAATCCTAGATTGGGTGTTCCTTGACCTTCCCAATCCATAACTTAACCCCCGAACTCATGAATCTCACGGTCCGTGTTCCGTTCAACAACATTGTGGCGACTCTCAAATCAAAAAGGAAAAGCGAGGACATCTCCTTCCCGGGTGCAAACAAAAACAGTAAGTGATATCCTAAGTGATAACAACACTTACAATAGCACTTCTGGAAAAACACACTTACGAAAAACAATTTGTAAAAGAGAAATGCAACGGAAATTTAAAGGAACAACAAATTGTTTTTTCTCAAGTTATATAAATATATAACTTGAGTGAGCCACGAGGACAAGATCCACTATATGATAGTTCTTTTTTAGTATAAGATCGAAAAGTTTCCAATAACTATTACAATGAACTTCTATGGAACGAAAGGAAATTAAGCACGAAATTCTATCCTAGCCAAGACACTTTCTTCAACCTAAGTCTTTGAAAGTGGAAAGAATTATGGGAGGAAGAATCTTCAAGAACCAAGGAGTGCTTAATCTCTAATGCAAGAAAATGTGTTGTTGGTTTTGTTCATCTTCTTTGTCTTCACCCTTGCATTTATATAGGCTAGGGAGTCTTGGAGGTTACTCCCCATGTGTGAATAAACTCGGCTCCCCATGTGTGAATAAACTCGGCTGAGTGGGAGAGAGTGGGTTGAGTGACTTCCTTCATTTGTGTTCAAGTTCCATGAAAATAGCAACAATTTACTTGAGCTCCAACACCATGCTTTGCCTACTTGTACTTGGCCGAATCATAGCTCTTGTACTTTCTTTAAAATCAGCAACCAAGCTTTGACAAAGTCTCCCCATGTTTTTCTTCATTTCCGCATGTTTTCCACACTTAGAAAGTTATTCATAAAACTCATTTTATGAATAACTAACCATTTTCACTTTAATCTTCACATAACCACCTGTAAAATGGACCAACCAACATATTGCAAGAAATAATATATTATTAGAATAATAATGTTAGATAAAAGAAATGTGCAACTATCACAAAAATACGTCTGGATAGCATCTGGGAAGTGATGTCAACACTTATGATAGCATCAGTGTCTGCACTTACAATATTAAATACCACTAGGGATTTTACGTTTATATATTATTCATTACATTAATATAAATTTTAATAGATTATACTCCTTCCGTCCCATTTTAAGAGTCAAAAAATTCCTAAAAGGCCGTCCCATTTTAAGAGTCAAGATCTTAAAATGGAAAGTGGGTCCTATATGTCATACTTACAACAATTATCTACTAACTCTTCCCTACCATACTTTCTCTCTCCAACCCAACTATCAGCACTCACAACTCATCACATTTTCTTAATTCTTGAACCCACCCATTTTTTTACTCTAAAAATGGGACGGAGGGAGTAAATGTTAAATTATTTTTGGTAAACAGTACTACCTCCGTCCCAGAGTAAGTGTCCACCTTTCTTTTTTAGTCTGTCCCAGAGTAAGTGTCTACTTCCTAAAATGAAAAAGAATCTTTACTTTTCATCCCACTCATTCTCTCTCATACTTTACTTTTACACTCACAACACTAATCAATTCACTATTCCTTACCCCACTTTCTCTCTGCTACCTCACTTTTTATACTCACAACAGGGGCGGACCTACCCTATGGCTATTGGGGGCAATGGCCCCTTTGTTTAAAAATAAAATAAAATTTACTAGTGTAATTTTTTTTTTGAAAATTTAGAATATTAGTGCAATATTTTAGACTTTGCCCCCCTTTTGTTTAAAAAAATAAATGCATTAGTATTTATTTTTGCCCCCTTTAAATGTGTTATGTCATTTTGCCCCCCTTGTGAAAAATTCTTGGGTCCGCCACTGACCCACAGCACTTCCGCTTTTTCTTTCACCACTTCTATTTTTTTTTAATCCCCATGCAAATGGAAAAATAGACACTTAATAAACTAAATATTACAGAAAATTGAACAGGTTTGGAGGATGTCGGTATATTGAATGATTGCAGAAATGCCGCCGTGTTACAGGCAAGCCCAATTGCAAATGCTCTGAAAAAGAAGGTGTCATTTGGTGGAGTAGATATGGAAGATGATACATTTACACTTGGTGTATAGAAAGATTCTATACACTACCAATATATGTGTGACACATGTAGATTCCTAAATATCTAGAGAGGGAATTTTAAGAAGGAAGATGATACATTTACACTTAGCATTATTTTATTTGTGGTGTATCCATACACTTTGTGTAAGTGTAGCCTTTTCCAGTAGATATCCCACTAGAAAGATTAATTAATAAATTTCATAGAGGCATCTTGTCAATTACTCCCTCCGCCCCAAATAATCTTCGCGTTTGACTATTCAAACTTTTTAAGGATATGAATATTTATTTCCATTAGCCATGCTTTGTTTAAGGCTAAAATGTTGAAATGTGAAGAACTTTTAGAGATAATGAGAAATGGTAAACGAGAAGATTATTTTGGGACGGAGGGAGTACTTATGAGTTAGAGATCTCCTGTACCACTTTTGTGTGTCACTTCATATACTACTTGTAATCCAACCGTTCACATGTTTGCATAATATTACAATAATACCAATCTCAATAAATGTGAACCATTAGATCACTTGTGGCATATGAAGTGGCACACAAAGTAGCACTGAGGATTTTGACTCATTACTCATAAAGGGCAAATTTTTTAAGAGACTTGGAGTTGGGATCAAGGAGCACGATGCATGCATTTAAGGGTGTAAATTTAAAATCATGTTCATCTAGGGTGATTATGGTCCCGTCTGATCCATTTTTAGTACAAAAATTATGGGATCAGAATTAATACTTCGGTCCTACAAAAATTTAAAACCGGTACCAGACCAATATATTTGAGAACCAACACACTGCTTCTAGTTCCAATGGTCTGCTTTGATCCGCTTCTGATGGTTTACTGTTCTTGTGAAATTATCATTTTTTAAAATATTTTTTGGCTTATAACCTAAGCACGATTACAACTAAAATCTATATATATATATATATATATATATATATATATATATATATATATATATATATATATATATATATATATATATATATATATATATATATATATATATTAAAGTTGGTGAAGAGAGCCATGGTGTTGCCACGTAAACAAGTCTTAGAGAAATGTTGCATTTGTGTTGCCACATCACTACCACTCTTATAAATAAGAGAATTTTCAATTTCTTTTTCTTTGCTAATAGTATTAGCTAATAGTATTAGTTACTATAATAGGTAACTAATATAGTAACTAATACTTATAATAGTAATAGTTACTATAATAGGTAACTAATATAGAACTACTATAGTAACTAATACTTATAATAGTAATAGTTACTATAATAAGTAACTATTATAGTTAACTACTATAGTAACTAATACTTATAATAGTAATAGTTACTATAATAGGTAACTAATATAGAACTACTATAGTTACTAATACTTATAATAGTAATAGTTACTATAATAACTATTATAGTTAACTACTATAGTAACTAATACTTATAATAGTAATAGTTACTATAATAAGTAACTATTACAGTTAACTACTATAGTAACTAATACTTATAATAGTAATAGTTAATATAATAGGTAACTAATACAGTTAACTACTATAGTAACTAATACTTATAATAGTAATAGTTAGTCTAATAAGTAACTATAATAATAGTTAAATATATACTTATAATAGTAATAGTTACTATAATAAGTAACTATTATAGTTAACTACCATAGTAACTAATACTTATAATAGTAATATGTACTATAATAGGTAACTAATATAGTTAACTACTATAGTAACTAATACTTATAATAGTAATAGTTAACTATTATAGTTAACTATTACTATTTACGTCCCAGAGTAAGAGACCTACTTTCTATTTTGATACGTCACAGAGTAAAAGTCTTTTTCCTAAAATGACAAAGAATCTTTACTATTCATCTCAGTCATTCTCTCTCATACTTTACTTTTATACTCACAAAATCAATCAACTTATTATTCACTCCCACTCATTCTCTCTCCTGATTTACTTTTACACTCACAACATTTCTTTTACTTCCATCATTTCTTAATTTTCGTGCAAATAGGAGATATGACTCTTGCTCCGGGACGGAGGGAGTAATATTTAACTATTATAACTAACTAATACTATTAATAGTATTAGTTAATTATAATAGTTAAATATAATTGTTAACTATAATAGTTATTATATAATTTAATTATTATTATTAATAGTATTAGTTAATCATAATTGTTACAATATATATTAACTATTACTATTAATTATATTATTTAATCATAATAGTTAATATATATGTTAACTATTACTATTAATACCATTAGGTTTTTTGAAATATTCATACAACAGACTTAAATGTACTTCTAAATTAATTAAAAAATATATTTATTACAACTATGTACAACCAAAGCTATGAAAATGTTTTGATTAATTTAAAATATACATATATTTTCAAATAAAATTATTATGTTAATTTATCAATTAAAAACATCAAAAAACATTAACGGAATAGATTCACGTGCAGAGCACGGGTTACCTACTAGTTTAGCTTATAGTCGATTACAACTAAAATATGACTATCATTGTGAAATACTTGGCACACATGAAGAGCATAATTTGAAATAATTTTTTAAATAGTAACATAAATTTGGAATAATTCATACAATAATATGAATATTCCATATCTAAATAAATATGCATATATAGTGTAAAATTATGTTAGTTTTAGTTTACTTATAGTGTAAATATATATATATATATATATATGGGTTAATGACAATTTAGGGCCTGAACTCAAGGGGGGGTCGTCTATCAGGGGCCCGGAAGTTTTTTTTCGCTTGATCAAGGCTTCAAATGTGAAATTTCCGCCAGTTAAGGGCTTTTTGACGGAAATCGTTAGAAAATTCAGTTAAGTACCATGTGCATGGCACGTGATCCACTAAATGGATGAATTTGTAATGATATTAGTTAGTAAGGGCTTTAGTGCAATTTTTGAAACTCAAAAGGTTTAAAAATGAAATAAATATTTTTTCTAAAAAAATAATCCTTTTTCTAAATAATCAATTATATAATGAAATAAGTAATTATCATATATAAAATAAATTTATTAAAAAAATCAAAATTATTAAAAAAAAATTAATCTAATAGCTATATTAAATATAAAAGGATTTAGATTATTTTCTAAATAATAAATTTAAAATAAAGAAAATTATAAATAAATTTAAATTTTATTCTATGAACATAATAAATTACTTTTTACATTCACCAAATTTAAAACAACATAAAGTAATTATCACTATTTACAAAAAATAAAAATAAAAAATATTTATTCCCATCAAATTTAATCTTTATGGAAAAAAAGGACTATGAATTAACCGTTTTTAGATGTACTCTTATACAGTATAATTTTGACTTGTTGAGTTTTTATTAATTTTTTTGTAAACTTAAATTAAAATTATTGTACATCAATTAAATGTAGTTCCATGATGCACAAACCCAACCTCCCTTCCTCTTCTTAACAACTCCGGCCATAACCCCTTCCACCACGTCCCTTTCCACCCGTCCCCTTTTCCTTCTTCATTTTCCTTCCACGGCTCCCTCATCTCAATTACTTCCCAATTTCTTCACTCCAACAACTAATGAAACCGCCATCCACCACCTAGCACCCGCCAACAACAACAACCAATGAAACTGCCATCCACCATCTGCTATATCGCGCCTCGACCCGGGGTCCTACTTGGCCCCCACGACCGGGACACGCACGGAAGACGTCATAATTCATTTTTTAATTTCGAAATGTCCTTTCTTAAATATTCATTATACCAAAACTTGATACACTTTAAAACTTACAAAGTTTACACAAAGACTCATAAGTCTACACACTTGATTTACAATATTTACAAACACTAGAAGTGTACCAAAATAGTGATATACATCAAAGTCTCGAGTATACTACCCATAGGTTACATTTACATAATGCAACCCAAAACAATTCCTTCCCAAAATAGCTTACCAACTCGACGTCGTGTCCTAGCCCCTAGCTCGTCCTTATCTAAGGAAAACAATTAAACAAGGAACGGGGTGAGATAAATCTCAGTAAGTTACTAATATGCAACTACATGACATGTTATACATAATAACTTCAAATGAGCATTCATGATAAGCAATCACTTAGCACATAACATGAGAGGCTCCCTATCGCCAACCGTCCCATACCGGTTGGAAATAACGACCAACTCATCATACAGCACATTAGACTGAAATAAACACATTACAAAGGATATTGAGCCAAGGTTCTCTTAAAAGGATATAACAATCTGGGCAGTATCAACCGAGCAGCATCAAAGAGCTGAAGCAGGGGTTCCGGAACCAAACAACAACAAGAACAACGGTGGGAAAATGACACAAAGTCATAACCCTAAACGTGAAGCTATAATACTCACACAAGGGAGCTAGCTCATCCCAACCACATAATCAGGAAGGGGAAAAAGAGGGTTACCAGTGACGAACATTATACTGAACTTGACTCGTGTGCCATTATAATATTCATCACTGCCCGACTCAACCAAGTAAGACCAGCTGGACCTTTTTTAACTATTGCACAATCGGTGTATGATTCCAAAAGAGGGAACCATACTAGGTACATCATAAAGATGATAAGCTGCCCATAAAGAGCTCAACAACCAAGTACGTTAAACACATTTTTCAAACAAAGGATTTCAAAGTAGGAAATCCCACAAAGGCATCATAAAGATGTAACAAAACCAAAATGAACCTAAACGATTACATCATTTTCAAACTCGATCACAATGGACCAACTCTACCACTTTGGTGTTCCACAATAACCCTCTAGGTACCCTAGGATATCAACTAAGACCTAGACCAAGATTGAACCACAACTCAATTAAATTGGAACAGTTTAGTCCCTCTAGTCACCTGGGCGGCCTCCCACACCAGACTGTGCGGTCGCCCAAAACATCACCCTCAAGCCCTAAAACATTCCAGATGGACTGGGCGATCGCATGCCCCAATTTGGGCGGTCGCCCAGAACACTACACTGACAAAATTTACTACTCTTTCCCAAATTGACATTTCACCGTCTCAAAAGTACTATCCCAACTATTTATCTTACTGAGTTGAGTCAAGTCCTGAACTTTACAATACCAAAATAGCCTCTTCAACACAACTCATAACAACTTACACAAACTTTCACCAATAAACATCACAAAGCAACAATCAGCACCACAAGTATCACATATAACATATATTAACTATTTTATAATAAAAAGGGGAATAGTAACTTACCTACTATCGGGAAAGTATAGATGAAACTATTTTCTAATCGGATAGAAATGATCTACTCACCATCCTGAACATTTAGGTGAAGTCGGATTTTAGAACAGAGGATTAATGAATAAGAAATAAAATTAAAATGAGAAGAACTTACCTTTTCTTTCAATGGAATGAGAGAGTACAAAATTTTGGGAAAGTAGGTTATGAGTGTTTGGTCATACGCAGAGAGAGAGAGAGATGGTGAGGATAAGAATGTTTTGATTTTTATAAGTTTCACCTAAGCCCCTCCTAGTTCCATTATAAACAACTAAACCCCTAAACTCTAATTTCACCAAGGCCCCTAAGGTTTCAACTTTAATCAATTACCTACTAAATGATACAATCTCATAAATCAAAACTAGCACAAATAATCAAGTAAGAAATGCTAGACAAGAAATGATATGCTACACAAAATACACACATAAGTTCATTTTATTTTTAAAATAGTGTCGGGTTTTGGGGTCGTTACATGCTACCACTGGAATTACCACCGGAATTCGAACAACCAACCAAATCAAGTCTGCGATAACAAAAATTTGCAAATGAAAACTAGAAACGAAACTAAATTACCGAATCCGTCACCTCTATTGTATCAAACCCAGATCATGAGAGAATAGAGAGAGAAAAAGGACTATGAAGTTTTCACATCTGATTTTTTTTTTTTTTTGAAAAAACTTCCAAATCTGAGTTGTTCTTTGAGAAATCTTCTAAATCTGAGTTTTTCTTTGAGAAATCTTGTTGTGGGTTGGCCGGCGTTGTTGAAGAAGAATAAGAAGAAGAAGGGAGGTTGCCAGGGTGTATGTGGGGTGGTTAATTGCAGAGATGCGGTGGACATGGTTAGCGGGGTGCACAATAGCGAAGGGGAGAGGGAGGGGGAGGGGGAGCGGTAGGGAAGGTAGCAAGAGAGATTGGAGGGGAGAGGGGGGATGGACGGCGGCGGGAATAGAGAGCAAGGCATATGAGGGGAAGGTTTGTGTTTTTTTTTTTTTTCTTTTTTTTTGTTAAACACAAAATAATTGAATGTGGTGGCTGCATATAGAGTTAGGGTTTTTGTTAACAAATTGCATTTTGCCCCTTCAAATTCAATACCACACATTTAACCCCTGGAAACTAATATTAAATGAAATTATTTTAGTCTGTTAATCACGTGCCATGCATATGGCACTTAACTGACTTTTCTAACGATTTCCGTCAAAAAGCCCTTAACTGGCGAAAATTTCACATTTGAAGCCCTAATCTAGCAAAAAAAATATCCGGGCCCCTGATAGACGACCCCCCTTGAGTCAGGCCCTAAATTGTCATTAACTCTATTATATAGGTATCAAAAATTGGATATGTACAACATTGTCTTGTTTAGTCCAAACCGCTATTAAAAATTTTCATAACTGAGACAGTACCAATATAACGGTTTTGAAGAAATATAGAACCAGGACCGGACCATTTGTATTGGTTTGGTCTGGTCCAGTTCTAAGTTTTTTTTTTACTCACCCCTATATTCATCCCAAAATAATGTATTTTTTTATAAGCTAACACAAACTTACTTTTAAAAGTGATTTTAGTTTAGTTCAATCATCGTAATAAGAATATAAAACTTATATTGATAGTATTTAGTGTATCAATAAGGATGAGTGAATTAACTGAAATTATAACTTAAAACTTATTTGTATTAACATTAAAAAAAATCATCATTTTGAGACAGATGGAGTATTTACTAAATGCGTGGTGGTTTATGTTAGTTGAAACGAGGTTGTCAAGAGGACGATTACTCCATTCTCCCTCTTTAATATACAAAATTGCTAATTTGGTTGTCTCACTTTAATTTACAAGTCCTAAAATGAAAATGTTTTAATACTTTTTAAATAGTAGGACCAATTTATTATACTCATAACATTTATCCACTTATTAATCTCTGCTCTCTTTATCTCTCCCGCTCAACTATCTACACTCACAATATATCACATTATCAATCATTTTCTTAATTCTTCTGCTAAGACTCATTTTTATAAACTAAAGAGGGACGGAGCATATTTTAAAGGATGCAGAAGAAAAGGAGGCACATCAAATGTTACTCCCTTTCTGTCTCGAAATAAGGGCTTGTTTGGTATATCGGTGCATTCGAAATGCATTGAAAAAGAATCAGCTTTTTGCTAATTAAGCGTCTCAATGGAGAGTTTTAAAGTGGAGCTTTTAAAAAATCTTAGCCATTTTTAGCTGCTCCAAATAGTAGCGTAAAAAAGAAGCCCCGTTTTGAAAAATCTCAGCTTTTGAAACTGTGCACCAGACAAGCCCTAAGTCGTCATTTTTTTTTTTTTTGTATTTGTTATTCTATTTTAGTACGAAAGAAGTTTTTGCAAAAAATATTAATTAATTTAATTATTTAAATAAAAGTTAAAAAATTATTATTGATAATATTTATAATAGTGTATCAATAACAAATTTTATTATTTTATTAAAATAATAAAAATTATTTAAAATTATTTTTCAAAGTTTTGTTGTAAAAAAAAAAGAAAAAATTATTTCGGAAAGATGAAAATAAATTCAAATGCATGTTTTCGGAGATACAGTACGTTAGCATGTGACCTCTCTTCCACGAAACATGGTCCAACTTCTTATACTACCAGTTTTTTTTTCCTTTCCTTTACTCACCTCCCAGGAAGTCTGTTTTTTTCCTACGAATTTGGGGGCAAATTAAATGCGTATCATTTAAGTGAGCAACGGTCTAAATCCAAATTAACTAAAAGATAAACGGTGTTGAAATTCAACCCTATCTAAAGTAATTAAATACTCCCTCCGTCCACAAATGATCTTCACATTTGACTATTCAAACTTTTTAAGCATATGAACACTTGCTTCACTAGTCATCTTTTGTTTGGACACTTCTCGGCCCGTTTAGATGGATCCAATCGTTGTGATTAAAGCATGCAAGGTACCTGGATCACTTACATGCCGATTCGCCTGGGTGGGGTTGATTGGCTACGGGTAGCGTCCGATTAGTAAGGGTCGAACCGAGTGCATGGATCCAGTGTATCTCCCATCAGGTACGATTCAACCGTCTAGATTCACCAAATTAAATTTGTGCCTATTCCCCAATAGGTACATGTGCCTTTTCATAAACTATAACTACCCCAAATTGTCAATTCAATTCACTCATTCAAAATTCACTACACAATAGAAGCACAATTCACACATCTAACTGAATTAACATATTCAGTCAGATATTTAATTGAATTACGAAATTCAGAGGAATCACACAACATCTGTAAAAAAACATAATCATCTCGTTGCATAGAGTCTTCTTTAAGTCTGAAAGTGTCAAACATAATTATCTTCCCCGAAGTTTTTGATTTGAAGTGCTTCTATCAAAGACTGTAAAGTCGTTTTGTTTGAGAGAAGATTGCCGCATCAGCACTAGTGCAGGGGCAATATCTTCTTGGACAATAAGATGCTTGTGCTTGTTATTCTTGTCTTCCAAGCTGTCATCAAACCTTTTTTTTTTACGATGTCCACGCCAGAAGGAGGCGAGGAGAGTGATCGAACCCTAGCGCTCACTGAGGGTGAGTCTGACCTTGTCTTTGATTTAGCTAATTCTGAGGCTTGGCTTTACCTGGGCCACTCCTTTGGGGACACCATGGTCTTCTTCTTCGCTGTTCCGGAATGAGTTTTTTCTTTTTCCTATAGATATAAATTCAAGTAATTTTAAGTTAATTTCATTATATTAATAAAAATATAAAATATTTACTGATACATCATTATAAATTCTATCAGTAACAAGTGTTAGAATTTAATTAAAATAATTCAATTAACTTAAAATCCTTGCTCAAAAATATATGTTCGTAACAAATAAAAACATTATTCCGAAACGAAGAGAGTATTTACAGTGAACCACTTAAAATTAAAAATGAAACAGTAGAGGACTGAGGCCTCATCAGGTAGTTTCAGCCCAGTGTTGCAAATGGATTAATTGGCATTTGATTAGAGGCTTGGGCTGGCCCTTAAAACAGTTAAAGGACTACGGCTTTTTATCAGGTAGTTCAACATCGTTTTCAAAAATTCTCAAGGTCCATAACCATACTCCAAACGCAGCTCTGTCAATTCTTTTGGTCCTTGACCCGGAGTTAATAGAAAATTCAACTCGGCTCAAAAATTTGCTCGGGACCCAATATTAAAGGGGCCGGTCTCCTGTGCTGTGCGACGGCTAGCACGGAGCTGAGCAGAAAAAGTTTGTGTTTTTTTTTTTTTTTTTTGCCTCCAACTTTTTTTTCTTTGCCATATTTTGCTTTCCAGCAAAAGTAACACTTTTTATAAAGAAATGTAACACTTTTTTTCTTCGTATGTAACACTTTTTTTTTTCCAAAAATGTACCACAAATTTAATGAAATAGATTAAAGATAACATGAGATTGACTACTAAACGTATGTACAATTGTATAATAATGAATAGAACATTTTTTTTCTCAATTGTAACACTTTTCAAGGGTTGTACATTCAATAGAAATGCAAATCCCGATTATATACATGATTTTTTTACTCTTTTTTAAAGAAAAAGGGGTTAATGACAATTTAGGGCCTGAACTCCAGGGGGGTGCGTCTAAAAGGGGCCTAGGTTTTTTTCCCGGCTAGACCAGGGCTCAATATTAAATTTTTCGGCAGTTAAGGGATTTTTGACGGAAATCGTTAGAAAAGTCAGTTAAGTGCCATGTGCATGGCACGTGATCGACTAAATGGATGGATTTGTAATGATATTAGTTAGTAAGGGCTTTAGTGAAATTTTTGAAACTCAAAAGGTTTAAAAATGAAATAAATATTTTTTCTAAAAAAATAATCATTTTTCTAAATAATCAAGTATATAATAAAATAAGTAATTATCATATATAAAATAAATTTATTAAAAAAATCAAAATTATTAAACAAATTAATCTAATTGCTATATTAAATATAAAAGGATTTAGATTATTTTCTAAATAATAAATTTAAAATAAAGAAAATTATATATAAATTTAAATTTTATTCTATAACATAATAAATTACTTTTTAACCAAATTTAAAACTACATAAAGTAATTATCACTATTTACAAATATATATATATGTTGGGTTTTGAGCAAACATGCGCAGCGGAATTAAAACCCAAAAGCCTAGATCCAATCACGATGATTAAATTAATACGAGGATGAATTTAGAACACTAACCGTGACGGAGCTTTAAAATTCTGAGATCTTCAATCTTTGTTCTTCGCGCTTCTTTGAATCACGAACGCAGGAACGACCGCAACACTTGGATCACGAACTTTGAATGAGTTGATGCCAACGCCCTCTATGTTTATCCACACGCGAACGAATATCTAGAACGATTCTAGATCTGGATTGCTAGACCCATTAGAAAACACGCTTTTCTAATCTTCAAAGGCTATATGATTTTATTGGTGTTCTTGAGCTTTTGATTCTCAATCTAAACTCAAGAATATGTTTCGCAAACACATGGAGGCTACCAATAATGATACAATATCAATCCATACTGATTAGGGTTAAGAGAGAGGTATTTAAACTCATTAGTCCTAAACCTTTTAGGAGAAATAGGTCAAAACCCGTCAAAACACGAAATCAGAGTTTGGGCCCAAACAGGGCCTGCTCGGCCGAGTCTTATAAGGTGCTCGGCCGAGCACCTCTGTGTCAAAACTTTCTGTTTCTCATGCTCGGCCGAGTCCTTTGAGGTGCTCGGCCGAGCACCAGCAAAAAGTCATTTTTAGCCTTTTAAACAATTCGTTCTTTTGTGTGTGACCCCATAGGATTATATTAAGTTGGCAATGAGTCCAACCAAGGTCAAACTCATAAATCATGAGCGGACTCTAGCAAGCCATCATGACTACCCAATTAATATAACTTAAAGAAGTTCGTAATCCTCAATAGAATATATCACAATCCTTTTGTCTCACGATATCGTATTGAACATAAGTCATGGTCCATGTCAACTTATATTGTTCAATGCTTTCTCGATCTTGAGTAGATTGATAATGAGCAAATGGTATTGATCTCATCAATTCATTTGAGCGCGGCCACGCATTTCATCAATCTCACTCTACGAGAGGCCTAAGCAGATATCTCTCTTGAGAGAGAGGGGCAAATCCCATATTGACTTATTACCTTTCCCTACATGAATCCGATTATGCCAATCGTAGCCTTTATAACCACCCGGTTAGGAGTGACGTTTGAGTACGTCAAACATAATGTTCATCACGTGGAAGACTGTAATAATCTCAGGTCTAAGGATATCAATGATATAACTATTATGAGATTTAATTATGACATTTGACCATGACATAAATCTCATAGGTGGGTCATGTCCAGTACATGGTCACCAACATGTACCCATAAGCTTAATCTGTATCTAATACACATGATCATCAATGATCATCAATTAAACTTATACTAGTTCTTCATAAGTTCTAGGGACGGGGATTATTATAATAAACATGTAAAACATATTATAACCCAAGGTTGTTATCTCCAAAACAAATGATGTAACGTAAGGCCTTTCTCAAAGGCCTAGAGCATAATTCCAACAATCTCCCACTTGCACTAGGCCCAATCAACGTGTATCCAATACCCATTGAGCTAAGTTATGATCTCCATCATTTTGCAAGTGAGCACATGTAAGATGATTGTCTTTGTTATCATCATAAGGTATTTTGCATATTTTTTACACTTCCCATGTCAACGATTTCTCGTAGAGATGGAAACGTCTGAGCCCGTGTTTGGATCATAGATGAGCCCTTGGCACCTTAGCTTGTGCAATAACCGTTATTTCACAACAAGGTCCATTGGATTAGTATCACTATAAACTATTTCTAGTTTTACTAATAACATCTATATTCAAACAACTCTATTAGCTACAACTCTTGTAACTAAATACTCAATTTTATTCGTAGAATAAATTATAGTGTATTTGCTTGGAACTATTCCAACTAATAGTACTTATTTTAAACATATGTTTATACTGCGATTTAAATTACCCTTGTCGATGTGGAAGCATGTATCTATGTAACCATTTACTAGATCATTTCCCATTCCAACAACCATCAAGAATGCATCCTTAGTTCTTCTCAAGTACACAAGGATATTCTTGATCATTATCTAATGACTTTCACTAGGATATGATTAGTATGTTCTCATCATACTCCAAGTATACGAGTTATACCGTCTAAGTACATAATATGACATTCATGATAGATCCAATTGCCGAAGCATATGGAATCCTAATAATGTATTCTTGCTCATTAGTCTTCCACTAAGACTAAGTCTTGCCAAGAACACTGTCATTAGACAACTTCGCAAGTTCTTCTCCAAGAGTCTTGCATACTGAACAATTCAGTACATTGTCTCCATAAGTACTTTAACACAAACCAATCAACTTCCTAGATTAATATCAATAGATATTAATTTCAAGGATATAAGCGGCTTATTCCTAAGTCCTTTCATTAAGAAACTCTTTCAAATGAACTATATGTTAGACATATGTTTAAGACTAGGAATTAGACTATGCTCCCACTAATTTCTTAGCAAACACAAGTCTCATTATTGATGAATTTCAAACGATTTGAACGCTCCATCAAAATGATTGTTTCAACTCCAAGAAGCTTGCTTCAATCCATCTCATGGATTTCCGAAACATACATACTTTATTAGAATTTCTAGACTATCAAAACCTTCAGGTTGTATCCAATACATCCTTAAGTGAGTTCCCGTTAAGAAACGCTGTTTTGATATCCATTTGTCAAATTTCATATTCCAAATATGAAGATATGACAATGAGAATTCTAATAACTTAAAGCATGACTTCAACTGAGAAAGTTTTATCATAGTCGAAATATGAGTCAACCTTTTCACATTTAATCTTGCTTAATTAGTATGTTCCTTTGCTACCCATGTTAGTTTTCTCCAAGAAAACTTGATTCCATCCTTTGGTTTTTACACCTTAGGTTAGAAAGATCAAGTTCCAAACTTGATTAATATACATGGATTGCCTTTTAGATTTTATGACTCCAGGCCATTAATCTAAAATGGAGCGGACATTGCATTTTGATAGGAAGTAAATATACCATTCTCAATGAACTTTACCTCTTATACTTTCTTTAATAAGAAATCCAATATTTCTCATTATAGATTGTATCCTATCATATATGCAATTAACTTGTGTAATTTGAACGAATTTCCACAACTCCTTGCGAAAGTTCATTCAACTTCCATCTAAGGTTCTATGTTATCTTCTAGGTCTCGAACCATTCGAGATATATTTTACTCCCACTGATTCTTTTAGAGATAAACAATTTACCTAGAAAAGTACCATTACAAGCAACAAACAATTTGTTTCTTCGAAGTAAAATAATATCCTCAAGTTTCCTTGAGATATCCCATGAAAATACATTTATTAGATTTAAGTGTGAGCTTGTTCCAAACAAGTCTTTTCGCAAAAAGTCTCACCATCTTAAATCTTTATGAAAGACAAACCAAGTTTTCTTTCATTCCATATCACATATGGTACATTTGAACCTATTTTAATGGAACTCAAATTAGTGTAATTATAGCGGTTTCCAAAACATAACCCCAAAATAAATAATGGAAGATCAATTTGACTTTATCATCTAATAAACCATATCCAATAAGGTTCTACACCTCCACGTAGACACATCATTCTAAATGGTGTTCTCGGTGGAGTTAATTTGTGAAACAATTTCACAACCTAAAGATGATTGTTAAATTCTTGGTTCAATTATTCATTATCACGATCGAATCGGGATTTCTGAATAATTTTGCCAAGTTACCAAAATCCTCTTTTAGCATTGCTACTTAATGAACCATATACATCGACATGTATTAGGTCTAATAAGATATCAGCCTTTTACTACTCCTAGTAAAAGTTGTCTTAATCCAAGTAAATAAGATTTGCATAAATCATATGATTCAAAATCGTATGACTTTAAAACTCCGTCCCATGGAATTTTAGATATGCGTTTCTCATTTATTTGATCAAAACAATAATGCCTTGAGAATTTAATTATTTATGTTATAGTCTTATTTATTATTTTGTTCTTCAAGATTTAGGATATGAGATTTATTTATATGATTTAACAATACGATAAAGCAAATCATAATAAATAAAGCTCTTTCTTATTCCAAATAAAAATAAATATCCTTCATTATCTTATAGCAAAATAATACTTTCTACTTAATGAGCAAAGCCACTTTCTGGTGTAAGACAAGTGTCTATGCCATGTGAGTTAAAACTCATTAGTGAATAGTGATCAAGTTGAGAGCAATATCTTAGGCGTAAAAATAAATTCACAAAAAAAAATCTCTTATACATGGGTATCTGGCCTAAGTTATTATTTTTTCTCTAAATTTCTGATAGTTCTCATTAAGGCCATTTTCAAAGGTTTGGTATAGAAATTGCATTATTCCTCTAAAATGGTGCAATTTCTAAACCAAATTTGTCACAAAATCTTCAATCACACTTTTCAAATCTTGCACTAAAAAATTACTATATCTTTAAAATATTAAATTTCTGCAACAACAAAACATATACTCCCTCCGTCCCATTTCAAATTGCAAATACTAGGTTGGCACGGGGATTAAGGGAAAAAGTGAAAAAGGTGATATGTTGTGAGTGTTGATAGTTGAGTGGGAGAGAGAAAGTGGGGTAGAAAATAGTTAGTGGGTTAATGGATGTGAGTGTGCAAGTGAGTTAAAACTTGTCATTTTTGGATTTTGCAATTTTAGTTGGGATACCCTTTTTGGCAAGTTTTGCAATTTGAAATGGGACGGAGGGAGTAATAAGAAGGAATAAGAATGGTGCATGAGCTTCATTTGTTACGTCAGGGATTCAATCCCCATTAAATACACTTGCAATACACTTGCAAGTGCACTTTTGTAAGAGCTTTAAGCATTTCATAAATAAAAAACCTAGTCTTTTTTTAAACTTGCGTCAAATTTGCAGCAAGTTTAGGGTTGCACCATTTTGCAGCAAAAGATAGCACTACACTGGAGCTACTCCTTGTGTAAAATATGGAGTAATAGTGCATGGTTCACACTGTCCTTCCCTTGCTAACAAGCCCAAGTCAATATCTTTGTGGGAAAGATCGTGTTGTGGATATGGCCCTCCAAACACCCAACACCCAAGCAAATCGCAAGAAAACCCGGCACCACAAATAAGCACAAGAAATAAGAAACCAAAGCACAAGACAAAACGAACACAAGAAATTGTTTACCCAGTTCGTCAATATGTTTGACTACGTCTGGGGGCACTACCAAGCCAGGATCTTGCACTATAATATGTTAAATCTGAGTTACAATGAGTTATGGGGCGGAACATTGTTTATATAGCAAACCTAGAAAGAGTCCTAAACCTAAACATAAGAGGAATCCCGAAAATCTGCACTTCCCCGACATTCCAGGCGCCCGCCTGTAGGGGGCCAGGCGCCCGCTTACTCGTCTCTTTCCAGAACCTGTCCTTCTGATCAAACCGAGCGTGCGCCTGCAATGCTTCGAGCGCCCGCCTGGTGCCCTGTGCCAGATTTTCTCTCATCTCCGTTTCCATTAGGATCTCTACTCCAACAATCTCCCACCTAGAGATCAACCGCATATACAAACCCCGTATCCGTCTTCAACTCATCCTTGGTGTCTTCCTAGTGCTCACCTCGATCATGTAGTACCATCCTCCTCCCCTATTCTCCAAGCCCCGTTGAAGCTAAACCCAGCTTCAACTTCACCTTGCTTGAGAAACCTGGAGCCTTTGCATCCGATCTACACTCACCGTTAGATCTACGCAGCGGAATATCCGGTCCTAGAGTATGTGGTTCATCTTCAGTGACCCCTTGTCCTTGGCCATCATGAACCGTCTCGCTCCCACCCGAGTTTGGAATATCCATACAAATCACATTCACATCCCCGCATTCCTTGAACTCCCGAAGCTCATACTCTCCACCATTATTAGACATCAAGCTTTTAACCTTGAGTCCCCTCCGATTCTTCACCAAGGCCTTCCACTTCTTATACATCTTGAAAGATTCATCTTTCCCTTCTAAAAAGTAATCCCGGACCTTCCTTGTCGAATCATCAATGAAGGTCATGTAATTTGACACACCAACCCGAGAAGTTACCGGAGTCGATCCACACAAATCCGTGTGATCCCCCTTCTCACTCATGTGACCCAATCGACAGTGCCACAATTCCGTATCACCCTTGGCCGTCGCCACCGCGATACTACCCTTGGTGTTTCCCGCCAAATACAGTCTTCCTTCCCTATTACCCCGAGCGACCTCACGATCCTCCTTGGCAATAACCCAGTTCCTGCAGCTAAAAGTTACCGTGTAACCTTCTTCACCCAGCTGCCCAACTGATATCAGGTTCTTTTTCAAACCCGGAATATGACTGACCCCGTGTAGATGTAAGACGTTCCCGTCCGATGCCCCTATTCTGACATCCCCCTTCCCCTTGATTTCCAAAGGCTCGCCATCCGCCAGATAGACCTTACCAAATCACCGGAAGTGTAATTTTCCATCGCTCCTGCATGCCCGCATGAGTGGAATGATGCCCCCGAATCCAGCACCCATGATTCTAGCGCACTACTAACACTCAGAATCAGTACATCGTCACCTTCGATGATCACATTCGCCGATTTATCCCCTCGCATGAGACAATCCCTCTTGTAGTGTCCTAACTCCTTACAATGATAGCACTCTACCGATCCTCTGGCAACCCTTGGTCTTTCTTTGTTCTCCTCATACTGATCCCCACCCCCGATTACACTTTCCCTTGACCCTGTTCTCCCTTTATTGCTAGAACCCGGTCTTCCCCTACTAGTTGTAGCCAAGACCGATTCCGAAGTAGACGGTGTCCCCAACTTCTTTATGAGATTCTTTTCGCCCAAGAGGAAGTCCTTAACATCATCATACTTCAATTTGTTCTTACCCGCTGAAGCATTTAACGCTGTCACCGTTCCGCTCCAACTTCTTGGTAAGGACGCTAGCAATAAACACGCATGAACCTCGTCACCGAAAGTAATCTCCAACGCAGTCAATGAGTCTATAATATCCATAAACTCATCGATGTGTTTAGCTATGGATCCTCCCTCTTGCATCTTGAGACTACCCATCTTGCGTATCAAATCAACCTTATTTGCAGCAGATGGAGTTTCAAATCTCTCAGTAAGATAATCCAATAGCTCCTTGGTGGTTTTCGCCTTCCTGGTAGTCTTCGCGATCCACTTCGACAAAGTAGATCGAACCACCCCTAAGGCTTTCCGATCCATGAGATCCCAGTCTTCCTGCTTTTCTTTTTCCGGTTTGACTCCTGTTATAGGCTTATAGAGATCCTTATTATACAAGAGATCCTCTATTTGCATCCTCCAATATCCATAGTCAGACCCATCAAATTTCTCAATCGCTTGTTTATCCTTGCCCATTCTTGATTGCTTGATAAACCCCTTTGATCATCCAACCAAAGCTCTGATACCAGTTGTTGTGGATATGGCCCTCCAAACACCAACACCCAAGCAAATCGCAAGAAAACCCGGCACCACAAAGAAGCACAAGAAATAAGAAACCAAAGCACAAGACAAAACGAACACAAGAAATTGTTTACCCAGTTCGTCAATATGTTTGACTACGTCTGGGGGCACTACCAAGCCAGGATCTTGCACTATAATATATTAAATCTGAGTTACAATGAGTTATGGGGCGGAACATTGTTTATATAGCAAACCTAGAAAGAGTCCTAAACCTAAACATAAGAGGAATCCCGGAAAATCTGCACTTCCCTGACATTCCAGGCGCCCGCCTGTAGGGGGCCAGGCGCCCGCTTACTCGTCTCTTTCCAGAACCTGTCCTTCTGATCAAACCGAGCGTGCGCCTGCAATGCTTCGAGCGCCCGCCTGGTGCCCTGTGCCAGATTTTCTCTCATCTCCGTTTCCATTAGGATCTCTACTCCAACAGATCGTAACTCGCTTTCCATTTGGTGATGCGGTAGAAACACGGATACCATACCCTAACCGCCTAGGTGAACTCGGGGCCTAAAAAAACGATTGGCCGAGTGGTTTAAGGCATAGCATTGGAACTAGCCAAGGAACTTAGGCCGAAGACTCTCGATTTTTGCGCAAAATATGAAGTAATAGTGCATGTTTGAAGATTGTTCAAAGAATCCAATATCTTGTCCAGATCCGTCTTTCTTTATTTTTTCTTACTTCATGGATAATTTTTGACTTTGTAAAGATTTTTAGAGAATCTGAAAGTGACACTTAAGAATGTTTACGGTGGAAATTCAAGCCAGACTTTTGATATAAAATATTATACTAAATATCGCTTAAGTCATACTTACTCCTCCGTCTTAGTTTAAACTTCAAAGTCAATACAAAAATTATCAATTTCGTTCATCGCACTTTGATCAAGAATTTGCAGAAAATATAATTATTCTAATATAAAATTAAAAATTATTTATAAAGTTTATTAATAGTGGCTCAATAACAATATCAGAATTCTATTTAGATAATTAACTTTTTTATAAATTTTTAACAAAATCACAATTAAGTTGAATATACCCGCAATGATAATTTTTACAAAAATGGTATCAATCAAAATGTCCATACTAGCCCTTAGCCCTCCTATATTATACTACACCCGTCATTAGTTTCCCACTACATTCTCTTTATGTTTTTGCTAAATTTTAATATTAATTCCCTCATTCATAAATCAAATATAAAGAATTATGGATGAAGCTCAATTTTTTTTTTTACTTTCTCATACTCCTGCTTCTCTTCTTCCCAAAGCTATGTTCATTCATAAATCATAATCCCCATTTTCTTCTTCTTACAGACTTATAAATCCCCTTTTAGTTGAGTTTCTTTCTTGGGTATTGTTGTAAAATTTGTATGAATTGTTTGATTTTTGTTGTTGGGTTAAAGTAAGAGCGTGGATTCTTTGGCTTTAGATGATATAATGAAGAGATTGCTTGAAGTTAGAGGTAAACTGGAAGCAAGTGCAAAACCTGGAAGCAAGTGCAATTTTCAGAGTCGGAGTTTACAGTTTAGACAACTTTGTTTGCAGTCAAAGGAAATCTTCTTACAGTTACAACAGCATGTTCCCTTGGAGCTTGAGGCTCCTATCAAGATCTGGGGTACCCCTTTATCCCCACCCCTCGTTTTTGTTGTTTGTGTAAATTATTGATTATGGGATTGAAAATGTTGATTGTTCTGAAGTGTTTTATGTTTGATTTTGAGTGGATTAAAGTGGGTTGTGATTTTTTTGTGTTAGGGTTTGGTTTTTCTGCTATGAGAATATCTCACTTTTGGATTGTGATTCAGCTTGTTGGTGTTAGGGGTGATAGAGATAATTTAGTTTCCTAGTTTATTTCATATTCTAGTTGTATTTATTTATTCTAGTACTTTCTATTATCTTGCTGATCAAGCAAATCACTTGTATAAATACCTCAGATCATAATTAATAAAGTTGAGCTTTTCCAATTTATCAATCCTCTCATATGGTATCTAGAGTATAGATCCGGGATTACCTCTTCTAAACCCTAGCCGCCTCTTAAACCCTAGCAATCCCATGGCCTCCGCCGAGTCTTCCCTCTTTCTGCCCAACTCCGGTGAGCCTGACAAGCCTCTCCTTGTCGTCTCTTTATCTCACATCCTCAAACTTACTTCCACGAATTACATTGCGTGGAAAATTCAAATTGAATCTACCCTACATGGCCATGACTTGTATCAATACATAGATGGTTCTATTCTCCCTCCACCCGAATATCTACCCACCACCACAACCACAACTACCATCACAACAGCCGCTGATGCCACCCCCAAAACACCATCCGCTCCTGCTTCACCCACCAAAAACCCTGCCTACTCTACTTGTTTAGACAAGACAAGTTAATTCTCAGTGCACTAGCCGGCACCCTCTCTCCTTCTCTTGTTTCGTTAATATATCAAGCAAATACCACTTTTGAAGCATGGAAAGTTTTGGCCAAAACCTACGCCAACCCCTCTCGTAGCCACCTCAAGCAAATCAAAGACCGCCTTCGCTCTATCATCAAGGGACCAAAATCTGTCACTGAATACATGCAAGAACTCAAACTATGTGCTGATCAACTCGCTGCTCTAGGCCGCCCATTAGATCCGGATGACCTCATTGACAAGATCCTTGACCAGTTAAATGATCCTGATTTTGACTCCGTTGTCCAAGCTGTTCAAAGCCGAGAAACTTCTATCTCCTTTGATGAGTTGCACAAAAAACTGCTCAATCGAGAACTTACACTTAAACACAAATCCATACCCACTACTCCGTTTCCTGCCTCTGTTAATTATTCCTCCAAAAATAATACTACCCACCCATAACCGAAACTCTACCAAAAACAACAACAACAACAACCCCACTGCACAGTTCAACGCCAACCCTTCTGGCCAATCTCTCCCTTACCGTGGCCGCTGTCAGTGGTGCCGTAACAATGGTCAATTTATGTCTCAATGTCGTGCTTTCCGCCAACAGTTCCCTAATGCAGTCTTTCCCATACAATCAGCTCAAAACAATAGTCCTAACCCTTGTTGGGTTTCGTAGTAACATGCGCAGCGGAATTAAGCATTTAAAATTTATGAAACCCAAAGCCCATAGATCCATTCATATGATTAAGTCAAATACAACATAATGAATACTAGAATACTAACCCTTAATGCCTTTGATTTTACAACCTTGAATTCGATGGAGACTTGAAATCTTGATCACGAACAAAGCAAGAATCACGAACTATGAAGATGATAAGTTTCACCCTCTAGCGGTATCCACACCACGAACGAATATCAAGAACACTTGATCTTGGTTGCTAGACCAAATTATGAAACACGCTTTCACAATTGTAAGAACTATATGGAATTATGAATATTCTTGTTCTTCACTTTTGGGATCTTAGAACAAGAAAAATAACCTCTCAAAACCTTATGGAGGCACTCACAACAATATATCTAATGGCTGTAAAAAGGATCCTTAAATAGGTCCTAATCCTTAACCCTTAAGGACTTAGGAAACCTAAATCCCGTCACCAAATTAGGCAACAAGGAATTCTGGCCGACTTGACTGGCACGGTCGTGCCCTACAATCTGGCACGGTCGTGCCATCTAGTCCGCGCGAATTCCCCAGCCGCTCATTTTCGGCACGGTCGTGCTTGGTAATTTGGCACGGTCGTGCCAATCATGTCGACATATTTGCCTTGGTTTAGATTTATGGCACGACCGTGCCATTTTAAGGCGCACGACCGTGCCAGAGCCAAACACTGATATTTTTCCATAATTCCCATTTAGTCCTTTACGATTCGTTCTATTTGTGTGTGACCCTCTAGGATTACACTAAGTTGGCAATGGGTTCAAACATGAAACCATAAGATATGATTAGGTTCTAGCAAACCGTCATACCTACCTAAATAGTATAACTAGATACAAGTTCGTATTCCTTTTAGAACATGTCATAATCCCTTTGTCCACGATGTCTTTGAACACAAGTCATGGTCAACAAGTCAACTTGTTTTGTTCAAAACTTTTCTCGATCCCAAATATGTTGATAATCCAAATGACATTGATCCAATCAATCCATTTGAGTTTGGCCAAACCTTTCACCAACATCATTCCTTCGAGGGGCCCAAGCTTGACATCTCTCCGAAGAGGGACAAATCCATTTAGCTTATTATTCTTCCCTACGTGAATCCAATCATGCCAATCATACACTTTATAACTACCGTGTTAAGGCAGCGTTTGAATATGTCAAACATAATCTTCATCAAGTGGAAGACTATAATAACTTCATGTCTAAGGATTCAAATGACATAACTAACATGAGATTTATATATGACATCGACCATGACATAAATCTCATACCGCGGGTCATGTCCAGTACCTTGTTCCAAACAAGTACCCATAAATCTAACATGATCATCCCATGATCATTTAGCCTTTATACTAGTGCTTAACAAGCTCTAGGGACGGAGATTATTATAAGAAAACATGAGCAACAATAATAATCTTATTATCTCTTTATCATCATGAATAAAATGATAACTTCTACAACGTTTAACAACCGTGCCTAGGGCACCAACACCAACAATCTCCCACTTGCCCTAGGCCCAATTCCCTAGGTATCCAATACCCATGGACCTAACATGACCATCATGTCTTAGCTTGTGGAAGTCCCATTGTTTAGTGTGTCCGCAACGTTATCATTAGTAGGTACTTTGCATATATGTACGTCTCCCTTATCAACGATTTCTCGAACGATAAGAAAACGTCTAAGTATGTGTTTGGATTTAGGATGTGCTCTTGGTTCCTTTGCTTGATCAATAGCACCAATATTATTTCTAATAAGGTCTATTAGTTTAGCAATGCTAGGAACCATCTCAAGTTCTCCAATGAACTTCTTAATCCAAACAGTTTCCATCGCAGCATCCAATGCAGCAATATACTTAGTTTTAGTCGCAGAATTAGTGACTGTACTCTTCTTGGAACCATTCCAACTTACAGCTTCACTATTATTTATAAAACTCGATTGCGATTTCTACCATTTTTGTCGGTTTGGAAGCATACATCCGTGTATCCATATACATTGAGATCATCTTCCATCCCTCCACAGATCATAACAATTCTTTAGTCCTTCTTAAGTACTTTAAGAATTGTTTCACAGCCATCCAGTGATTCTCACCGGTTGTCGGATTAATATCTACTCGTCATGCTCCAAGCATTTAGATATATCCGGCTTAGTACTTATCATGGAATGATGGATCCAATTGCCGAAGCAAATGGCATCCCATTCATTCTTCTCATGCTCATCATTTGTCTCAGGACATTTGAGTCTTTGCATAGAAAATCCATGTAACATTAACAACCGTCCTCTCTTAGAATTTTCTTTGCGGAATCTTCTAATGACTTTGTCAATGTATGTACTTTGGCTTAATCAATTAGCTTCTTCGATCTATCTCTATAGATCTTAATGCCAAGGACATATGCAGTTTCATCCATATTCTTTATTGCGAAACACTTTCTTAACAAAGTCTTTGCAGACTAACGTATAGGAATTTCGTTTCCAATGAGCAATATGTCATCCACATATTTAATTTAAGGAATATCACTATGCTCCCACTATGTATATACAAGGTTCATCTTCGTTATTGATCAAGTCAAACTCTTTTGATTTATCAAAACGAAGATTCCAACTCCCACAAGTTTGCTTTAATCCATCCAATGGATTTCTGCAACTTTCATAATTTATCAGAATTTTTTTGACTGTCAAAACCTTTAGGTTGTATCCAATACATCCTTAAGTGAGTTCCCGTTGAGGAACACTTGTTTTGACATCATTTTGTCAATTTTCATATTCCAAATATGAACATGTGACTACGAGAATTTTAGTAAATTTCTTTGCTATCCATGTAAAATTTTCTCCAGGAAAACTCATTCCTCTCCTTTGGTTTTTACACCTTAGGTTAGAATGATCAAGTTCCAAACTTGATTATTACACATGGGTTGCCTTTTAGATTTCATGACTCCAAGTCATTAATCTAAATATGTGGAGTTGACATTGCATCTTTGATAGATGGTAAATACTTCATTCCAAATGAACTTTACCTCAACACTTTCTTTTTCGAAATATCCAATATTTTTTGCAATAGATTGTGTCTTATCACATACGCAAGTTCTTGTATATCTTTTGAACGGACTTTTCACGACTCCTTGTGAAAACTTGTTCAACTTCCATCTTAGGTTAAAATATATATTTTCTAGGTCTCGAACCATTCGAGATACATTTTACTCCCACTGATTCTTTTAGAGACAAACAATTTATCTAGAAAAGTATCATCATAATCAACAAACCATTTGTTTCTTATGAGTAAAATTATATCCTCAAGTTTCCTTAGGATATCCCATGAAAATATATTTATTAGATTTAAATGTGAGTGTGTCCCAGACAACTCATTTCCAAAAGGTCTCACCATCTTAAATCTTTGCGAAAGGCAAACCGAGTTTTCTTTCATCTTTTAACCTCTCTTGATAGAATTCAGATTAGTATAATCATAGCGGTTTTAAATACATAACCCCAAAATGAATAATGGAAGATCACTTTGACTTTGTCATCCAACGAACCGTATCCAATAAGGTTCTTATACTTCCACACAGACATATCATTTGATATTCTTAGTGAAGTTAATTTGTGAAACCATTTCACAACTTTAATGATGACTGTCAAATTCTTGGTTTAATTATTCATCATCATGATCCAATCATAATTTTTGAATAGTTTTACCAAGTATAACCAAAATTCTCTTTTAGCATTTCTTCTTAATGCACCATACACATCGAAATGTATTAGGTCAATTAAGACATTAGCCTTTTTACCAATCATAGTAAAAGATGTCTTGATCCAAGTAAATAAGATTTGCATAAATCATGTGATTCCAAATCATATGACTTAAAACTCCGTCCCATGGAATTTTAGATATGCATTTCTCATTTATTTGATCAAAACAATAATGCATAAAGAATTTTAATTATTTATGTTATAGTCTTTATTACTTTGTTCTTCAAGATTTAGGATATAAGATTTATTTATATGATAACACAATGAAGTAAATCATAATAAATAAAGCACTTTTCTTATTCCAAATAAGAAATTAATATCCTTCATTATCTTATAACAAAACAATATTTCCTACTTCATTAGTAAAGCCACTTTACAAGTGTCCTATGAATAATGTTGCAACTCTTGCATCATTACCACTCATAGATCAACCTTTACTATGAGTAGTCTTTCAGTTTACTAATTATTGCACATTTATACAAATGTGTGATCCATATCCGGTATCCAATACCCAATAATTAAAGTTTGAAGGATTAATTTATAACATAAGATTCTCAAGTGGTAATCCCACTACCATTCTTTTTATTGATCGTCCAGAATTTTGACTACAATTTTAGATGGTCAATCCAATTGCCACTTTACCAAATTGCATCAATTAGAGTTATAATTTTAACCACAATTATTTCCTTTAGGTTTGACAACTCTTGTCTTAGTTTTCTTTTGGCATTTGGCCTCTTTCCATCATGAACTATGAGCATTGGAGAACCATTCTCCAATATCTTCATCTTCGCAGTTTTTCAGCATGTTAATGCAATTCGAAGAAATTCTTATTCATTTTAAGCATGTCATATTCCATCACTAAGTGATCATAACATTTAAATAATGAATCAAGAATGAGATCCATGGCTTGCTCCAATTCAATTGGACAACCAGGTTTCTCAAGATGCTCTACGTAGCCTTTATGTTAAGCATGTGAAGTTTCATTTATTGCCCTTCACTCATTTTGCAATGAGTGAATGCAACAATGGTTTTATACCTCTCTTGCTTAGATTGCTCTTTGATACATGTAACTCAACTCCACACCTATCTAATAGGCTTCTACAAGTTCCAAACTTTGTTGGAGTTTAAGAGCACATAATCGTGAGCATAAGACAACTCACATTCCTAGAATCATACTCATGATTCTTGTGATTGTCTACTCCGGCATTAGGTTCTTTAGGAATAGGCTCATCAAGAATGTACAATCCATCTTCTTGCCTTAGAACAATTCTTAGGCTCAGGATCCAATCCATGAAGTTTGTACCATTCTCTATGAAGCTCATCCTTCTAAAGGATTAATCGCAACGAAGTTAGTTGTCATTATCTACAACTCATGCAAAATTTTCAAAATTTTACAAGTACCAATCTCATTAAAGAGATAAATAATGTACTTTCCAAAAATACTCCCACTAAATTATATAACCTTCATATACATCCAATGTATAATATAATTTAAATGGGCTAAGATCCAACTTTAATTTAATTCTAAGTCCGCTATGGCGGTTACACAAAATCAAATTAATTAGGTAGACAACCCTGTCAATCATATCCCATATGACTCTTAGATCCTTTCATGAGACTCTTTTAAATTGGGCTAAGATCCAACTTTAATTTAATCTTGAGTCCACGGAGGCGGACCGCTCAAAATCAAATTAATTAGGTAGACAATTTCTTGTCAATCATATCCAATATGATTCTTAGTGATCCAATTTCAAAAGCATGTTTAATCTCATCTTTTGCCTAGGCCCAAAACTGTTTTGACGCCTTATTAAGTCCAACCATTTTAAACGCATAGGAAACTCTTATTCACTCATCTTGCTCAAACATGAATAAAATCAATGCACCTCGCTTTGGCGAGCCCACATAAAATTACTCATGTATAAACAAGTGTTTTAATCATGGCATGGCAAAAGGACTTAAAACTTTCTTTGAAGGTTCATCACATATAGCATATAACACATTTATGAGCACATAATATAAACATGTTACACATCAAGTTTAGCCACTAAATTAATCTCCATTAATTTAAGCATAATATTTATGTGTCATTAGTTTCTCTATAATTATGAGGATGAGACTATTTGAACTTTGGTTATCATCTCCAAATCAAGACAACAAGAAGTGCGACCGAAACTAAGCCATTTGCAACCACAATTCCGCACTAATTCAAGAAACCAAGAAAGTAGTCCATGTGGCCGAAACTAAGCAATAGATGGTCTCGATGAACGTAGGCCAATTGCATTCACAATTCCACATGGATCTCCAATCATTGAATCAAGAACTTTGTTTCTCAATTTTAGCAATTATAAACTCTTCATAATTCTAATTTCGTTTTATCTTTGAAACCTTGATTGCGATCAAGTTTGGGAAACACAATCTCGATGAACGTAGATTAGCCATCCAAACCTTGAACTAATCTTAGAATCACAAGACTAAAACAAATAGGAGATTTAAACCCAAGATCCACACCCAAAACCCAAACCCTACCCCCGCGCCAAACCCTAGGTCCGGCCGGGTCAAGGCTTGGGTTCGGTCGGACCCCTTGCGAAAAATCCAAATTTTTAAAGTTCCAAAATTTATCTCAAAATTGTTTTTCCCGATTCAATTAGGATTTGGTGTTCTTGGTGATCCAATCACCATGATCATCAAAACCTTGAATAAACTATTTATTCTTGAATCCCTAGAATATCAAAACTTTGATACAATCAAAAATTGATAATCCAAACAATTTTAAATCCACCATAATTTTAATTGCGATTGAACAGTGCGATTAAAGTTTATAAAACAATAAACCACATAAAACGCATAGACCACATAAACATCATAATCCTGTTAGTACCCGACCTGAAAATGAGTTTATTAGGACTTTCCCAAAAATACAAGGACTTTATAGGAATTAGAAACCTTGCAAAGACTTGTCCCGGATTCCCAAAAATAACTCAATGTTCTAGAAAACATTAAATATGGACATTTAGGGTTGCCTTGTATGAACAGTAAAACCCTAGCTTGAATTTCAAGTCAGCGCGCAACGATGGCCACGCGGCCACTTTCGCCGCCGCCCTCAATATTGGCCACGCGGCCACTTTCGCCGCCGCCCTCAATATTGGCCACGCGGCCACATCCGCCCCGGATGATCTGGACCATCAGATCTTCCCATCAGTTTACTATATAAACCAATCCCATGCTATTGGTTTAGGGGATCCGAATTTGAGAGTTCTTAAACACAATTTTGCTCTCTAATTAGCATTCAAACCTCCAAGAAGATCAATGTTTATTTCTTGCCAACATAGGTAAGTTTTCTAACTTATTTCTTCACGTTCTTGCATTATTTCTAATGTAGATCTTTTATATTCATGTTCGTACATGTTTATTCATAGTTTCTTCATATTCTTTGCATGCTCATTCATATGTTCATAATATGTTCTTCATATGTTCATCGTGTTCATAGATTAAAACCTTATTTATGCTATATTTAGGGTTGTGATCTTCATAATTACATGTTATTTCATAGCCGATGATGATCGAGGGTTCATCAACCCAAGGATGATCTAGGAACTATTTCTAAACCCTAATCTTTAGGTAATTCCCCCCTCATTATGCATGATCCCGATTCTTCTGCCTATGCTAAATTCTTCTCGAACTACGCTGACCTGAGCTTCTCACATTGAGAGGAACGTAGGCAATCTTCGGATCCGGTCTCAACCACTAACACACTACATACACCGCATCATGATAGAAAGACCGATCAATTCGGGCAATAGGAGTGATAACGTTCAATATTCTTCTCTTGTTGTAATTTGACCCCCGAACCCATTAAACATGCTTTTTCTCAATGTTTTGGCTATAACTAAAACGGCGTGGCGACTCTCATAATTTTAATGTTACTATGAATATTCTCAAATTCAAACACACGTATTCACAGTGGCGACTCTGCTGGGGACTGCTTTGAAACTTTTTCAAACTTAGTGGGTCTAACTTTCGTCACATCATGATGCTTGCCATGTTTACACATGCACACACTTGCCATGTTTACACATGCACACACTTTCCATGTTTACACATGCACACCTACACACACTTGCCATGTATACACATGCACCCTACACACACCTGCCATGTTTACACATGCACCCTACACACACTTGCCATGTTTACACATGCACACACTTGCCATGTTTACACATGCACACACCTGTCATGTTTACACATCCACCCTACACACACTTTCCATGTTTACACATGCACACACTTGCCATGTTTACACATGCACATACTTGCCATGTTTACACATGCACACACTTGCCATGTTTACACGTGCACCTCACGCACACTTGCCATGTTTACACATGCACCTCACACACTTGCCATGTTTACACATGCACCCTACACATACTTTCCATGTTTACACATGCACACACTTGCCGCCATGTTTATACATGCACCTCACATACTTGGCATGTTTACACATGCACCCGTGCACCCCGCAATGTTAATACTTGATACTTGTACTTTGTATATACCTTGTATCCTTGTACCTTTGCTATTTTCCCCTTAGTATTAGGGTCAAACAAAACTCTGCTATGCTCCCTTGTACATTATTTTCCTTCTCCTGCATTGCATTGCATAGCATCATTCAAACATTCAAAACTTCTCTCTTTTCTCCTTAAAAAGAATTAGTTTCTTGCCACACACTACCACTAGTCCGTGTCAGCACTGCACAGGTCCCTACTACCCGGAGTAGTCGATGTGCAGGAATTTGTGCGCTACTGCCTCACATTTTTCGAGTCACTCGTCTACTCCACTCACCGTGTACGTTCCGCGAGCGGTGGGAACCTTTAACCTAACTTGTGTCAACCCACACATAGAGATTAGGACACTCCTCGGACAACCCATTTAGGATATAAATAAATGCAAAACTTTTCGCAAAATAAAATGTGCATTGCATCTAGGCGACCTCTAAGGTCCATCGCTCATCCGTTGGGCCATCATTGCGATCCATTTGGGTCTACCCTTCACCTTCGACCACCTAGGTCAACCTTCTCAAACTTTGACCGCCTAGGTCAACCTTCTCAACCTTTGACCCCCTAGGTCAACCCTTACCAACTTTTAACCTCCTAGGTCAACCTTATCCGCCTTTGACCCATTAGGTCAACATTTGACCTCCTAGGTCAATCTTTGACCGCCTAAGTCAACCTTCTCAACCTTTGACCCCCTAGGTCAATCTTTGACCGCCTAGGTCAACCCTCGGAACCTTTGACCTCCTAGGTCAACCTTTGACCCCCTAGGTCAACTTTATCAACCTTTGACCGCCTAGGTCAACTTTATCTACCTTTTGACCCCCTAGGTCAACCCTTACCAACTTTTGACCTCCTAGGTCAACCTTATCCGCCTTTGACCCCTTAGGTCAACCTTTGACCTCCTAGGTCAACCTTTGACCGCCTAGGTCAACCTTCTCAACCTTTGGCCCCCTAGGTCAACCTTTGACCGCCTAGGTCAACCCTCTGAACCTTTGACCTCCTAGGTCAACCTTTGACCCCCTAGGTCAACTTTCTCCGCTCTTGACCCCCTTAGGTCAACCTTTGACCCCTAGGTCAACCTTCTCCGCTCTTGACCCCCTTAGGTCAACCTTTGACCCCTTAGGTCAATCTTAGCCGTTTAAGTCGACCTTTGACCCTAGGTCAACCTCATTTGTCTTTTAACCTCTTAGGTCAACCTTTGACCCCCTAGGTCAACTTTCTCCGCTCTTGACCCCCTTAGGTCAACCTTCGACCTCTTAGGTCAACCTTTGACCCCATAGGTCAACCTTATCTGCCTTTGACCTCTTAGGTGTACCCTTGACCTCCTAGGTCAACCTTATCACCCTCGACCTCTTAGGTCACCCCTCGACCTCCTAGGTCTACCCTTGACCTCCTAGGTCAACCTTACCACCTTTGCCCCCCAGGTCAACTTTATCGTCTTTGACCTCTTAGGTCTACCCTTGACCGCCTAGGTCAACTTTATCCGCCTTTTACCTCTTAGGCCTACCCTTGACCTCCTAGGTCAACCTCATCACCTTCGACCTCTTAGGTCACCCCTCGACCTCTTAGGTCAACCCTTGACCGCCTAGGTCAACTTTATCCGCCTTTTACCTCTTAGGCCTACCCTTAACCTCCTAGGTCAACCTCATCACCTTCGACCTCTTAGGTCACCCCTCGACCCCTTAGGTCAACCTTTGACCCCATAGGTCAACTTTATCCGCCTTTTACCTCTTAGGCCTACCCTTGACCTCCTAGGCCAACCTCATCACCTTCGACCTCTTAGGTCAACCTTTGACCCCCTCGGTCAACATTATCACCCGTTGACCTCTTAGGTCAACCTTCGACCTCCTAGGTCAACCCAATCACCTTCAACCTCTTAGGTCAAACTTAGACTCCTAGGTCAACCTTATCTGTTTTCGACCTCTTAGGTCAATCTTTGATTCCATAGGTGAACCCAATTCCCTTTGGTCCTAACCCCCTTAGGTCGAACCGTCATCTTGACCCACCTAGGTCATTATTTGACCCACCGTCGTCCAGACCAACCTAGGTCAACTCGTTTAGGTCAACCTGCCCGTCTTAGGTTAAAACTACCCCTTCACCTTTGACCCGCCAAGGTCACCCCGTGACCCGCTTAGATCGACTTACCTATCTTGGATCCATCTAGGTCAATCTCCCACCTTCCTTAATCCACCAACCCGAATAGGTCAACCTTAGACCCGCCTAGGTCAAACCATGTCCATCCCGCTTAGATCATCCCATAGGCAAACCGCTACAACCCGCTATCTTGATTCATTCACCATATAGGCCAATCCAACCCTTCTCATTTAGGTCGACCTATCCTTTACCCATCTAGGTCAACCCACCATTATCGTCGCATCCTAGCTTGAACCACTTCTTGTCTCAAACCTTAGGTCAAATTTAGGTCAAACCATACCCTACTCAATCAAAACCAACTCCTATAGGTCTTCCTCACCCATGCTTGACCAAGGACCGAGTCATCTCCCTCTTTTTGACCCCTATGGTCATCTCTCACCTCTTTTTAAAAGTCTAACTTGATTCGAACTACGGCGACCTGAGCCTTTTATTGTGTGGGACCACTCCCTCATGATAAGGGGAACGTAGGCAACTTCGGCCCGGTCAAACTTTCAATGTTTTACCAAAATGCACTTCAAAAATGTGGAGACCGACTCTTTTCCAAAAAATGATTTTATAACGATGCCTTATCATTAAATACGAATCTAATTTAATCCAACTAAGAGGCTTAATTCTTTCATGACTAGAGTTCTGCATCATGTCGGCTGCAAGGAACATCGAAGTTGCAACTGAAGCTGCTACCCAAGATCCCGAGACAATCCTCTACACCGGTACTGCTCTCAGTAAGCAAGCATCCCACTTCGAAGCCATCCTCGATGAACAAGCAATCCACTTTAAGGCCATTCTCAACGAGCAAGCAACACACTTTCAGAAGGAGATGTATAAGACCCTAAGAGACATCGAGAGGCGCCATTTGTCTGGCATTCGTGGCATTTATGATTACCTCAGTCGAGTTCTCCCTCTTGCTCAATGTCAACACCCGTACGCTCCTCAAATGTACGGGCCGCCACAGACTGTCCCCGTCGGGATGCCTCCTATGACTACTCATCAACAAGGGGTGCCGGTACCTAAATCACCCTCAAAGACAGTTCGTGAAAGGAAGGACGAGCGCGAATTCGACGACTTAGGTATGCCGTTAGCCAAACTCTTCAAAAGTCTAGTTCAAGCCGGCAAGTTGTCTCCTTTGATCAACTATGAACCAAGTAGGGTGAAGCAATGCTTGGATCCCTCCAAACACTGCCAATACCACCAGTTAATTGGGCATGACACCGAAGATTGCGTCCAATTGAGGAGAAAGATTCAAAGCCTCATTGACAGCGAAGCCATCACCCGCCAACGGAATACATGGGCATGGGCAAAAGAGGAAATTGGGGCTACCTCCTTTAAATAAAAGAAAAGAAAAGGGTCATTCAGTCTTCGTAGGTTCTAGAGTGTCCTTAGTTAAAAGTCCACCTTGGACGATTTTTGTTTCTTTAAGTAAAAGTCCACCCCGGACTAGTCAGCTTAAATCTTTTAGTTCCAATAAAAGGGTCATTATTTCTTTTCTTTTCTCTCTAGACTTGAGACATAAGCTTGCATATATTTCATGAAAATTGTCTTATTCACCATTTTCGCTTGATTGCTATATCTTTATATGATGAATTAATCTTAATCTTACTCATTAATGACGACTCATTAAAAGGTAAATGGACCCACAAACCATTCACATAACTAAATAAACGATTAATCTCAAAATAACAAATGCTTCGATCAATTGGGATGAACGAATCACTTTCCCTTCTCTCTACATTCTACCCCCATACACTCTCTCTATACACTCACCCTTTGTACACACTTCATGTACACTCTCTATATACACCTTCTCCCATACACTATCCTCATACGCCTCTCATCCCACCATTAGACCCCTTTTTATAAGGTCGTGACAAAGAAATGGACTGCGGTTGCTCATCATCAAATAGACATCCATGCTGCCACAATTTAAAGGATTGGTTTGTTCCCATCATGAGTACTACATGCCGTTACACTGGGGCTGTCCGTATTCCATCGCAAATATAAGACAAGTGCACGAAGTCATTCATTGGTGCACGTGATAATCCAATGGAGCTCTACCGGTGAAAATCAAGGGGCTAGGACGCCCGCCGCTAGCAAAAGGCCTCTTGAACTATAAGGAAGCTACCTCGCAATCGAGAGAGGCGAAAGCAAACTAGGGGCTTGTCTCGCCCAATGTTTCATGTACAAATATAAAAAAAAAATATATATATATATATATGGCTCGCTAGGTTGAAACCTAAAAGGGCGACCTAGGCAAAAGTTAGAGCATTGCACAAAAAGAAGCCCGCTAGGTTGAAAACCCGAAAGGGCGGCCTAGGCAAAAAAAAAAAGGGGTGTGCACAAAAAATATAAAATAAAAAATAAAAGAAAAATAGAAGGGGCTATCACCATGGAAAAGTAAAACTCCCATTTTATTTTCACTTCAAATGTTCTATTTTTCTTTCTTTCCCCAAAAGGAAGATTAATGCGGCAGCAACAGCCCATGACAACTACAATGGAGCATTCCACCGCAATGAGCTACAATGAAGCAATCCAAAGCAACAAGCTACAACAGAGAAACCTATCGCGACAAATGAACCTCACACCCCTAAACTCAAACCCAATTTCATCATCAGCCGGGCCACCCCCGAACTACGCGGACCTGAGCTTCTCACATTGAGGAGAACGTAGGCAACCTTAGGGTCCGGTCCAAAATATACACAACCCACCTTGTAGCCAATTTTCCTTCTCTTCTCTCTTCCCCCATATTTCTACTCCTGACTTCTTCACTCACAATTGATCAAAACATTTATTAATTTGAGGCTACTTGTTTACCAATTAACCATAACTCATTAACTAATCAACGAGGTCCATTCTCGAGCAATCAAATGAGAATCTTGAATAAAACAATTTTCAAATGTCTCGACAAGTCTTCCGTTCTACAATCTAGGAAAAAGCTAAACACTTACTTTCTGTCAAAGCAGGGGCTTCCTCCCTTTTGTACATATATACCCTCAGTTGCTCAAAGAGTCAAAATGTGAGTACTATCTCTCTCTCTCTCTTACGCTCCTCAAAATGCCCCCGCATGTTTTCAAACAATTCTTTTTTCCTTTTTTGAGTCGACTGAATGAGTTCAAAAAAAAAAAAAAAAAAAAAAAATTGACGCAAAAGAGATGCCCGCTAGATTGAAAACCCGCAAGGGCGGTCTAGGCAGAAAAAAGGGTGCGTCTTAAAAGAGGTAGGATACCCCGCTCTACGCGACTGGGGCTTCCCTAACAATAAAGGACCGACCATAAGGTTTCTCAAAGAATGCCGGGGCTTCATCAAGCACATACTTAGAAGAAGAGGACTCCTCATCATCAAGCTCGACGTAGGATTTCTCAAAGGAGGTAGGATACCCCGCTCTACGCGACTGGGGCTTCCCTAACAATAAAGGACCGACCATAAGGTTTCTCAAAGAATGCCGGGGCTTCATCAAGCACATACTTTGAAGAAGCGCATCCCTCATCATCAAGCTTGACGTAGAGTTTCTCAAAGGAGGGAGGGTACCCGCTCACCAAATTAGATAATCCCCAACGGAATGGGTCGACTATGTGGTTTCCCAGAGAATACCGAGGCGTCAACAAGGATACACTTAGATGAAGGGCACCCCTCATCGTCAACTCGGCACGCGACGACCTATTTGGATTGATTAGAATCATAATTAATTATAAGGCATCTGTATAAGATCATAACACTTTCATAAAGTTTTCTCCTCCCCGACACTTTGTTTATAAACCCGCACGCTCGGTCTCCACAAAATTGTAAAAACATCCTCGATCCATCTGAGACCCATCTCCGTGATTCTTGAGTTGACTCGGTCCTTCACCCTATTTCCTACACAATAGGATACCCTTAGGTCCCAACCTACCTGGTTCAAAACCTTAGGTCCCAAGCTTACCCGGTCAGTCTTGCCTAAGTTACACCATAAACTCTCTAAGTCCCGAGCCTACCCGATCAGTCTTACCTAGGTCCCAAACCTACCCAGTGAGTCTTACCTACGTTACATCATAACCTCTTAGCTCGACCTTCCGCAAGTTCGTAGCATGACCCCTTCGGCCTCAAACCGGTTCTACCCAAAACTTCAAACCTTAAACCAGTTAACCAAAGCCAAATCCTTAGGGTGACCCATTAGGTCCCGAACCTACCGGTCCCGAGCCTACCCGATCTCCTAGATCTCAAACCTACCAACACATACTCATCCTTACCTTGTCTAAGCAATAGCTCTCTTATCCTCCTCGTTCCAACCTTTTAGGTCTACTCAGTCTAACCTGTTGAGCGATCCCTTAGATCCCAAGACCATTCGAGTCTACCAAACTTATCCTTGAAGTCCATGATATGTCTGATCCATACCTTAGGCCTCAACCCCTAAACCTTTAGGTTACAAGACTTTCTACCCTTTAGGTCTCTTACCTTACATCTCCACCCTTGGAACTCTTTAATTCCCAAGCCTACTTGGTCCAATTAAAAGCGACGCATCTACGTCTCCCGACTCCTGTCATATCCAAGCCATGGCCCTACCACTCTTAAACCTACCAAGTACCAACCTAGTGTCACTCCTTAGCTTCAAAAGACTTCCTAGTCTGACCTTCAACCCCTTAGGTCTCTAACCTACTTAATCCGAGCCGAGTCCAAACCTCGCCACCTACGAGGTCCACCCTTGAACTCCATGGATCTCAAACCTTTCTTCCCCACGAGTCCAAACCTCAAACATGCTCGAACGCATAGGATCTTCCGCATACCGTGACATGCCATAAAGATATCAAAACCCGTCCGGTCAAAACTCGTGCGGGTCCCATCCCTAGCCTACCGTCACAATCGCCGAACGAGTTTGGTCACTCGCAATGACCTCTAAGACAAACTTCGGTCCTAAGCATACCCAATCCAACTTAGGCACCTATTGTACTCGAGAAAAGTCTTGGACACTCAATCCCTTTACCTAAAGCGCCAACGTGGTCACATATCCAGACCATCTCCCGCACATGGTTCGCACCTAACACACCTTTAGACCCAAACCCGCCATGTCCGCCTTACACCCTTAACTGGTCCCAATCCGTTGCTCCTTGGCCGACCTCAAGCCTGCTTGATCCTAACCCATAACGCGGTTTATCTAGGACAAAAGACTTACCCGCTTGAAAGCCTTATGTCCCAACGCTACCCTGCCTAGCCTTCGATCTCCTAGATCTCACGCCTACCATTCCATTAGGCCCCGGTCTCCTCAACACATGTCTGAGTCTTACCCTAGCTAAACCCTAGAACTTTAGCCTAGGCCTAATCTATCGAGCCTATCCAGCCACGAGGTATCAAGCTCATTTGCCCCAGACCGCAACACTCTTAGACCTCAAACTTGCTCGGTCTAAACCAAGACAAACCTTCAAATGCTTTTGGTCTCCAAACCCTAGCCTTAAAACTAGGTAAACACATTCTCTAAACCCTAGCCTCGAGCCTAGGTAGTCATATCATTCTCTCTGAACCCTAGCCTCAAGCCTAGGTAATTACATCCTTTCAAACCCTAGCCTAAAGCCTAGGAAGTTACATCCTTCTTAAACCCTAGCCTTGATCCTAGGTAGTTACACCTTTCCTAAACCCTAGCCTCAAGCCTAGATAGTCACCTTCTATTCAAAGCCTAGCCTAGGTAATCGTATTCCCTCTAAACCCTAGTCCCAAACCTAGGTAATCGCCTTCTCTCTAAACCCTAGCCTCAAGCCTAGGTAGTTACCTTCTATTCATAACCCTAACCCCAAGCCTAAGTAATTACCTCCTTCCAAACCCTAGCCTAAAGCCTAGGAAGTTACATCATTCTTAAACCCTAGCCTCGATCATAGGTAGCAACATCCTCTTTAACCCTAGCCCAAGTTCTAGGGAATTTCCAAAGCCCCGCATGCAACATCATTTCCAAATTCCCGAAACCCTAGTCTCGAAACCTAGGAAATTTACAATCTCAATTCTCCGTTTTGTTGAACCCTAGTCCAAAACCTAGGATATAATGCCCGGTCCAAAACTCAATCAACCCTAGCCTCAAGCCTAGGAAGCCGCATTCGCTCTAAACCCTAGCCGCGAGCCTAGGTAGTCGCATTCGCTCTAAACCCTAGCCTCAAGCTTAGGTAGTCGCACTCTTTCTAAACCCTAGCCTCAAGCCTAGGTAGTCGCACTCGCTCTAAAACCCTAGCCTCAAGGCTAGGTAGAAATTATCCTCTTTAAACTCTATCATCAAGCCTAGGATTCAACATCCCTTCAAACCCCAGTCCTATACTTAGGAAACTCCTTCACCTTAGTCTCAAAACGTAGGAAGTTTACAGTCCTTAGCCTTAAAACCTAGCCTAAAGCCTAGGTTACCATGAACCTTTCCAAGCCATAGTCACCAATCCCGGAAAATGGTGAACCCTAACATCAAGCTTAGTGGACCTTCCACAAAAGCAATCCCTCTTCCCAACGGTCCATGGTCTCAAGCCTAGGAAGTCACAACCCTTTCAACTCCCAACCTTGGGTCTAAAGCCAACGCCTTTGCAATCTCTAAACCTACCACAACTCCAAGCCCTAGCCTCGAAGCCTAGGACATTTCTAAACCCTAGTCCAAAACCTAGGAGAGTCATGGTCCTTAAACACCAGTTTCCAAACCCTTGTTCGAAACCCTAACATCTAGGAAGTTCCCAAACCTCAACCTCTCCAAACCCTAGTCTCGAAACCTAGGAAATTTATAATCTCAATCCCCCGCTAGTCTTATGCCTAGGATACAATAGCCTTTCCATATTCTCTCCGAACCCTAGCCTCGAGCCTAGGCAGTCGCATTCTCTCCAAACCCTAGCCCGTAAGCCTAGGAAACCCACATTGTATCCAAGACACAACCTCAAGTCTGAACAACCATAACATCTTTTGCATCCTTATCTCAAGGATAAGAGGCTACCCATCCCCTTTCCTTAGAAGCCTTAGGTCCTACCCTAAGCAACCAAACAAAATGTCCCTTACCTAATACTTTCATCTTAATGGTTCGTAGCCTCATATTAGGTATTCCTCCTAATTTAAGGTAAGCGGATCCCAAAACATTACGCTTTCCGTGGTCATCCTTTGCTCACCAAAGAGTCCTTTACCTTAGCAACTCCCCGAGAGTCCATCTCCTTTGTGACTCCCCGAGAGTCCCTCACCTTTGTGACTCCCCAAGAGTCTATCACCTTTGTGATTCCATGAGAGTTCATCCCTTTTGCAACTTCATAACAATCCATCATCTTCGCGACTCATGATAAGTTCGCCAGCTTTATGACTCTGCAAGGGTCTATTGTCCTTTAGAACATCATTTGGTTTTAAAAAGCCTAAAAAAATCTCTAAATTATCCTTTGTTTAAAAACTATCGTGGTGACCGGGAGTTATCCCTACTGCACGAATGTTTCATCTCTTTAAAAAACTATCGTGGTGACCGGGAGTTATCCCTACTGCACGAATGTTTCATCTCTTTAAAAACTATCGTGGTGACCGGGAGTTATCCCTACTGCACGAATGTTTCATCTCTTTAAAAACTATCGTGGTGACCGGGAGTTATCCCTACTGCACGAATGTTTCATCTCTTTAAAAACTATCGTGGTGACCGGGAGTTATCCCTACTGCACGAATGTTTCATCTCTTTAAAAACTATCGTGGTGACCGGGAGTTATCCCTACTGCACGAATGTTTCATCTCTTTAAAAACTATCGTGGTGACCGGGAGTTATCCCTACTGCACGAATGTTTCATCTCTTTAAAAAACTATCGTGGTGACCGGGAGTTATCCCTACTGCACGAATGTTTCATCTCTTTAAAAACTATCGTGGTGACCGGGAGTTATCCCTACTGCACGAATGTTTCATCTCTTTAAAAACTATCGTGGTGACCGGAAGTTATCTCTACTGCACGACTGTTTCGTCTCTTTTAAAACTATCGTGGTGACCGGGAGTTATCCCTACTGCACGTACATTTGTTATTGCTTCGTTATATTATCGCGATGACCGAGAGTTGTCTCTACTTCGCGTACGTTCTGTTGCAATTTGCAGAGGCCCGTCTACCTCTATATTGCGTAATATCCACCACTTGTTATTTTATGAATTGTGATTGACAGAGGCCCGTCTATCTTGATATCGCATAAGCTCCGGCTATTACCATTTTACCATCTTGGGATTATGTAGACCCCGCCGTCTATATGTCTCGCACCATTGTCACCCTTACCTTCTTTCCCCAATATTTGCTTAGGATTCGTATGGTTGTAGAGACTTCGGCGCCTCTATGACATACCATCCTAGATCAATCGTAATTGGCAGAAGCCTCGGCGTTTCTATTTACGAGCGATCCAGCATCTATTTTAGGATTCGTATGGTTGTAGAGACTTCGGCGCCTCTATGACATACCATCCTAGATCAATCGTAATTGGCAGAAGCCTCGGCGTTTCTATTTGCGAAAGATCCAGCATCTATCATCAGGATTCGTATGATTGTAGGGACTTCGGCGCCTCTATGACATACCATCCTTTATCAATCGTAATTGGCAGAGGCCTCGGCGTTTCTATTTGCGAAAGATTCAGCATCTATTATTAAGATTCGTATGGTTGTAGAGACTTCGGCGCCTCTATGACATACGCATCCTAGATTGATCGCGGTTGGCAGAAGCCTCGGCGTTTTCTGTTCGCGAGAGATCCGACATCTATTACTTTAGCGCAATCGGAAGGAACCCTGGCGATCCTGATTGCGTTTACCATTCCATCTTGGGATTATTTAGACAGCGTAGTCCTTATTTTTCCAAATAACTCTATTGCTTACGAAAGATTCGTTCTTCATACAGGATAGTGCCCGTAGGTTTATTATCCCTAGCAGGAGTCCGATATCTCGTTTTATCCCCAGTAGAGCTCTGAACTACGACCGGCTTGATTCCTCGGAGGATACGTAGGAAACCTGAAAAGGTCCAGCCACCCGACCGACGCGGTTATCTCTCATCCCCAGCAGGTGCATTTTCCCCAGCAAAAGACGTTGCTCCCCATCAGAGGACAGTCATTCCCAATTTCCCATCAGATTTGAACTACGTTTGGCTTGATTCCCCCGCGGATACGTAGGTCGCCTGTCAAGGTTCAGCCGTTCCCTTACCTTTCATCTGTTTTGAAACTCATGTTTCAGACGGATCCTTCTTTTATCGTCGACCCCACATTGCCTTGCAAGAAGCGTCGCCGAGGGGCTACTGTTAGTACCCGACCTGAAAATGAGTTTATTAGGACTTTCCCAAAAATACAAGGACTTTATAGGAATTAGAAACCTTGCAAAGACTTGTCCCGGATTCCCAAAAATAGCTCAATGTTCTAGAAAACATTAAATATGGACATTTAGGGTTGCCTTGTATGAACAGTAAAACCCTAGCTTGAATTTCAAGTCAGCGCGCAACGATGGCCACGCGGCCACTTTCGCCGCCGCCCTCAATATTGGCCACGCGGCCACTTTCGCCGCCGCCCTCAATATTGGCCACGCGGCCACATCCGCCCCGGATGATCTGGACCATCAGATCTTCCCATCAGTTTACTATATAAACCAATCCCATGCTATTGGTTTAGGGGATCCGAATTTGAGAGTTCTTAAACACAATTTTGCTCTCTAATTAGCATTCAAACCTCCAAGAAGATCAAGGTTTATTTCTTGCCAACATAGGTAAGTTTTCTAACTTATTTCTTCACGTTCTTGCATTATTTCTAATGTAGATCTTTTATATTCATGTTCGTACATGTTTATTCATAGTTTCTTCATATTCTTTGCATGCTCATTCATATGTTCATAATATGTTCTTCATATGTTCATCGTGTTCATAGATTAAAACCTTATTTATGCTATATTTAGGGTTGTGATCTTCATAATTACATGTTATTTCATAGCCGATGATGATCGAGGGTTCATCAACCCAAGGATGATCTAGGAACTATTTCTAAACCCTAATCTTTAGGTAATTCCCCCCTCATTATGCATGATCCCGATTCTTCTGCCTATGCTAAATTCTTCTCGAACTACGCTGACCTGAGCTTCTCACATTGAGAGGAACGTAGGCAATCTTCGGATCCGGTCTCAACCACTAACACACTACATACACCGCATCATGATAGAAAGACCGATCAATTCGGGCAATAGGAGTGATAACGTTCAATATTCTTCTCTTGTTGTAATTTGACCCCCGAACCCATTAAACATGCTTTTTCTCAATGTTTTGGCTATAACTAAAACGGCGTGGCGACTCTCATAATTTTAATGTTACTATGAATATTCTCAAATTCAAACACACGTATTCACAAATCCCAATATTCAAATCATGCTAGGCACATAAACAATTTATATACACACAACATGATTATGTATTGAAATAATCAACATGAACGGGGCTCTGATACCACTGTTGGGTTTCGTAGTAACATGCGCAGCGGAATTAAGCATTTAAAATTTATGAAACCCAAAGCCCATAGATCCATTCATATGATTAAGTCAAATACAACATAATGAATACTAGAATACTAACCCTTAATGCCTTTGATTTTACAACCTTGAATTCGATGGAGGCTTGAAATCTTGATCACGAACAAAGCAAGAATCACAAACTATGAAGATGATAAGTTTCACCCTCTAGCGGTATCCACGCCACGAACGAATATCAAGAACACTTGATCTTGGTTGCTAGACCAAATTATGAAACACGCTTTCACAATTGTAAGAACTATATGGAATTATGAATATTCTTGTTCTTCACTTTTGGGATCTTAGAACAAGAAAAATAACCTCTCAAAACCTTATGGAGGCACTCACAACAACATATCTAATGGCTGTAAAAAGGATCCTTAAATAGGTCCTAATCCTTAACCCTTAAGGACTTAGGAAACCTAAATCCCGTCACCAAATTAGGCAACAAGGAATTCTGGCCGACTTGACTGGCACGGTCGTGCCCTACAATCTGGCACGGTCGTGCCATCTAGTCCGCGCGAATTCCCCAGCCGCCCATTTTCGGCACGGTCGTGCTTGGTAATTTGGCACGGTCGTGCCAATCATGTCGACATGTTTGCCTTGGTTTGGATTTATGGCACGACCGTACCATTTTAAGGCGCACGACCGTGCCAGAGCCAAACACTGATATTTTTCCATAATTCCCATTTAGTCCTTTACGATTTGTTCTATTTGTGTGTGACCCTCTAGGATTACACTAAGTTGGCAATGGGTTCAAACATGAAACCATAAGATATGATTAGGTTCTAGCAAACCGTCATACCTACCCAAATAGTATAACTAGATACAAGTTCGTATTCCTTTTAGAACATGTCATAATCCCTTTGTCCACGATGTCTTTGAACACAAGTCATGGTCAACAAGTCAACTTGTTTTGTTCAAAACTTTTCTCGATCCCGAATATGTTGATAATCCAAATGACATTGATCCAATCAATCCATTTGAGTTTGGCCAAACATTTCACCAACATCATTCCTTCGAGGGGCCCAAGCTTGACATCTCTCCGAAGAGGGACAAATCCATTTAGCTTATTATTCTTCCTTATGTGAATCCAATCATGCCAATCATACACTTTATAACTACCGTGTTAAGGCAGCGTTTGAATATGTCAAACATAATCTTCATCAAGTGGAAGACTATAATAACTTCATGTCTAAGGATTCAAATGACATAACTAATATGAGATTTATATATAACATCGACCATGACATAAATCTCATACCGCGGGTCATGTCCAGTACCTTGTTCCAAACAAGTACCCATAAATCTAACATGATCATCCCATGATCATTTAGCCTTTATACTAGTGCTTAACAAGCTCTAGGGACGGAGATTATTATAAGCAAACATGAGCAACAATAATAATCTTATTATCTCTTTATCATCATGAATAAAATGATAACTTATACAACGTTTAACAACCGTGCCTAGGGCACTAACACCAACAACCCTAACCCTAACCTTTATCCTACCTACTCTCCCCGCCAACAGAACCGACAGCCATACACCCCCCACCCGGTAGCCTACACAGCCTCTACTCATAACCCATCTTCAGCCCCATGGCTCTTGGACAGTGGTGCTACCCACCATGCAACAAACAATCTTGACACTCTAGCCATTCATTCCCCTATAATGGAACCGAAGAATTACTCATTGGTGATGGCTCAGGTCTTCAAATTGCTCATACTGGTTCCACCTCTCTCTCTTCTCACTCTACTTCCTTTACTTTAAATAATGTACTCCATGTTCCCTATATTTCCCGTTAAATTCTTTCTATTTATCAGTTTTGTCGTGACAACTGTGCCTCTATCACATTCTCATCCAATTCTTTTGTTGTGAAGGATCTTCGCACCGGTACAATCCTTCACCAAGGTCAACCTAATTCTGGCGTCTATGAGTGGCTTCTATCCTCTCCAACCATTCATTCCGCTACTCTCTCCTCAACTTCTACTTGGCATCATAGATTAGGACATCCATCTAGTTCTATTTTACGTTTTATTAGCAACAATTTTAATTTACAAATTCCTAGTTCTAGTTCCTTCAATTGTATTCATGTGATTGCAATAAAAGTCATAAGCTCCCTTTTTATGATAATACTCTTCGGTCCAGTGGTCCTCTTGATTTATTGTATATTGATGTCTGGACTTCTCCGCTTCACTCTTTTGATGATTTTAAATATTATATCATTTTTGTTGACCATTTTTCTAACTATATTTGGTTCTACCCCTTAAAAAACAAAAATGATGCTCTTCCTGTCTTTATTCGATTTAAGGCTCTTGTTGAAAAAATCTTCCAACGTCCTATTATCACCATCTATAGTGATAATGGCGGTGAATATCTTGGCCTTCGCTCCTTTCTTCTTTCCCATGGCATCTCTCATCTTACAACACCTCCTCACACTCCGAAACATAATGGCTATTCGGAACGCCGACATCGTCACATTGTCGACACTGGACTCTCTCTCCTCTCTCACTCCTCTATGTCTCGAAAATACTGGTCTCTCGCCTTTGCCACTGCTTGTTATTTGATAAACCGCATGCCCACACCCACTCTCCATAATACTTCTCCGTTTGCCAAACTTCATAATTAAACTCCCAACTACCTCAAACCCGTAGCTTTAGGTGTCTCTGTTACCCTTGGCTTCGTCCCTATACATCCAATAAACTTGATCCCCGCTCCGCTCCGTGTGTCTTTGTCGGTTATTCTGCTACTCAGAGTGCCTATCACTGTCTCGATCCCTCCACCCATAAAATTTACACTTCTCGCCATGTTAAGTTTATTGAGCATGTTTTCCCCTTTCATTCTTTACCTTCTCCTAATACTCCCAGTTCGTCCCCCCAAGACTGCTGTGCTCACTCTTTTCCCATATTACCTACTCCCACCTCACATACACTCCCTGTCCCCACTCCTCCAAACCTTACGGCAGTCCCTCCAAACTCTCCCACTACACCTACAGCTTCTTCCCAATTCACCAACACCAACACCCCACAGCTCTCAACACCACCCAGCAGCCCCTCGGCCAACACCCCTTCCTCGGCCGAGACCCCTTCCACTTCAGCAGATACCTCCAACCCTACTGACCAGCCTTCAGTCTCCTCTCCTCCCACATCTCCACCTTCTTTCACTCCTCCTCCTCGAAAACCAGTTACACGTCTCCAAAAAATATCACCAAACCCATCAACAAACTTAATTTACATACCACAGTTGGCCCTCCCATTGCCGAACCTACCAACATTACCCAAGCCTTGAAAAACCCTACATGGCGCCAAGCTATGCAACAAGAATTTGATGCATTACTTCAAAACAAAACTTTGGATCTTGTTCCGTCCACTTCTCAAAATGTCATTGGGTGCAAGTGGATTTTTCGCACCAAATATAATCCTGATGGTACTATTTCCCGTCACAAAGCCCGTCTTGTAGCAAAAGGGTTTCACCAACGAGCGGGTCTTGACTACTCTGAGAACTTTAGTCCTGTCGTCAAACCCACTACGGTTCGAACTATCTTATCACTTGCTACAGTTCATGGATGGCCCCTTCGCCAAGTAGACATCAACAATGCCTTTCTTCAAGGCTCTCTCACCGAAGATGTTTACATGTCTCAACCTCCAGGTTTTGCTGATTCCTCCTATCCCACACATGTTTGCAACCTTCGACAAGCTATTTATGGCCTAAAGCAGGCACCTCGGGCATGGTACAATGAACTACGATCTTATCTTATTTCACTTGTGACGTAGCGGAAGACTTGATAAAGATTAATCACAGAACTTCGCTCGAGAAATTCAGCGATCAACCGTCAATTTTCGCTCGAGAAAACTGAAGAGTAATGATTAATATCATAAAACGGCAAAACTGCCTCACAAAACCCCATAACAAAGTATAAATAAGTCTGGAAAAAAAATAAAACCTAATTCAAAATAACCCTAAAACAGTCAAAAGGACGAAAATATCCAAAAACTAAGAAAATCTGATAAAAACTTCGTCGGGCCTTTTAAGGGCCTTAGAAGCGGATTTTGGCCTTTTTATGGGCCGCTCAAGGGGCAAAGCCCCATGAATCTTGTTCCTCTCGAAAAGAAGCTTGTTTTGATATGCTGTGCGTCCCGTAACTCCTCCGGAATCAAAAGTTATGCCCATTCCCGCGTTGTCGCTCAAACGACTCCAAAAACGACTCCGCAATTTTGTCCGCATTAACTTGGCTTCAAGAACTGCTTATCTGATACCTCCGTCTTTGTTCTTTGTCATGATCATGTTGTCATTTATCTACTCGTTTACGTAGATGATATCATAGTCACTGGCTCCAACACCACCCTTCTTGAATCTTTTATCTCTTCTTTCTCCACTCGGTTCTCCTTGAAAGACTTGGGGTCTCTCTCTTATTTTCTTGGCATGGAGGTCATTCCTAATCCTGCTGGCTTATTTTTAAGTCAACAAAAATACATCACGGATATCTTATCTCGATCTAATATGCTTGAGGCTAACTCAGTTTCTACCCAATGGTGATTCATCCCTCACTCTCGGCATCATCCAGTCCCACCATCTCCAATCAGTCTGAGTATAGGGCCTTGGTGGGCAGTCTCCAATATCTGTCCCTTACTCGTCCAGATATCTCTTTTGTGGTTAACAGACTATCTCAGTTTCTTCAGAATCCTACAGTTGATCATTGGATGGCACTCAAGCGAGTGCTCCGCTATCTTGCTGGCACAGTTACCCATGGACTTCTTATTCGCAAGTCTTATCCAAGTCTATTACATGCCTTTATGGATGCCGACTGGGCTGGTGACAAGGACAGTTTTATTTCTACTATAGGGTTTGTTGTTTACTTGGGTTGTAATCCTATTTCGTGGAGTTCTAAGAAGCAACGTACACTAGCACGGTCGTCTATTGAAGCATAATATAGAGCAGTTGCTACTACCTCTGCCGAAATTATGTGGATTCAAAACTTACTTCAGGAACTCGGTGTCTCCCTTCAGTCGACTCCTACAATCTTTTGTGATAATCTTGGGGCAACCTATGTTGCAGCAAATCCTAAGTTTCATTCCCGTATGAAGCACCTCAGTTTAGACTACCGTTTTGTCAGAGAACTTGTTCAGAACAATAGGCTGCGGGTTATACATATATCGGGTGATGATCAAATTTCGGATGTATTGACCAAACCTCTTGCTCGCTCTCGGTTTGATTCTCTTATTTCCAAGATTGGACTTTCATACCGAACGTCCAACTTGCGGGGGCATGATAGAGATAATTTAGTTTCCTAGTTTATTTCATATTCTAGTTGTATTTATTTATTCTAGTACTTTCTATTATCTTGCTGATCAAGCAAGTCACTTGTATAAATACCTCAGATCATAATTAATAAAGTTGAGCTTTTCCAATTTATCAATCCTCTCATAAGGGGGACGGTTGGTTTAAAGGGTAAAATGGGAAAGAGTTTGTGTATCTAGTGTTGGGTGTGTAATATTGTTAGGTAGACTTAGTAATGTGGGTATATTCAGCAATTTTGCGGGTGTGAATAGTAGCACTCATAATTTTTGCTTTGACTTTAAAACTTAAAATGTAAACGAAGGAGTATACCGTAAGAAATGAAGAAGCATTTTCATAACTATTGTTAGTAAATCAGACCCAAGAGATAGCAAATAATAATGAACGCAAATCAATACAGAATTTACGTGGTTCACCAACAACCTATTGGCTACGTCCACGGGCAAAGGGAAATAAATATTTTATGGCAGAGAAACAATTACAAGCAGATGATGATCACACTAATCTATGTTTGCACAAACTTTGATCACAAAGTTCCTAGCTTTGCAAATCCCTAAATCTAGAATTACTGATCTCGATCTCTCTCTCCCTATGTCTTCGATCACGCAGAAAAAAAATACTATTCTATGACTAGTATTTATGGGCATTAGAGACCTAAACCAGAAGATAGAAGGAGTCCTAAATCAAATCCCCAGAGGACTTGATTTACTTTATACGCAAGCTAGAATATCGCCAGAATCCGGAACGCCTTGGAATAGCATGGTCCGCCTGGATCTTGGTCATGGTCCGGCCGGACCTCACCATGTCCGACCGGATCCACCAAGGCACCCATCCGGACCTTCCACGCAGCTTTACTTCTTTCTTCAAAATCACTCTTGCTCTAACAATCTCCACCTTGATTTTGAATCTCCCCTAATAATTCAGATGCACGAGCTGCCGACATAGACTCCACCTTGAGCCACATCCCTCGTACTAGAAACAGATTTCTCCACCTTTGCCTCAGTCTTTCTTTCGTCAAAGACACTAGATTTGTGCACCGTGTATCTTCAAGACACTCAGAATTTGCCTCACCAGACAAACAACTTTGTCCTCTGGACAATCAGATTTTCTGCATGCAATGTTTCCTACGGGCACCCAGACGTGCACCTACGGGCACTCAGAATCACCCCAACAGGCGACTAACAGTCATTCAATTGTGCCCCATCCAGTCGACATTGGATCATGCCAACCATGACTGATAAAACCGGTGTGTGTTGATCTTCTAGCCGTGGCATGCCCAGTTCACTCCGGCCTAGAGTAAAACGCTGCTCCACCTGCTCGTCAACACCCTCACCAATCTCAGAACCTTAGAGGACGAACAAGGAACCTTTTCTTTCGCCCTTCAGAATCACATCTGAACATTTGTAGACATCCAGAACTCCACCTTCACCTTTGAAACTGTATCCCTTCTTGTCTAACCGACTAAGCGATACCAGATTCTTTGCTGCTTGTGGAACATGTCTCACCTTGTTCAATGTGAGATATTTATCACCAGAAGTTCTTACCTTTATGGAGCCCATGCCAACTACCTCGCAGTCTGATACATTAGCCATATAAATACGGTCTCCATCTTTCTGCTCGTACGTTGTAAACTGCTCCTTGCGCGAACACATGTGATAAGACGCTCCCGAATCTAGAACCCATGCAACTTCCTTGCTCGCTTCTTCTTCGGTCACCAGGGCATAATCACAATCCTCATCCAGATTGTCACTGCTTGCCGCTGTAAGGATCCCGCCCCCCGAAAAGAACAAAGAAAGGATTTTCGTTTGTTTTAAAGTTGTTTTATGGAGGAAATGCCAAACGCGGTTATCTCACAAAAACTTAATGGAGTCGCCACTTTTGTTAATTATTTAACCCAACAAAAGAAAAGGTTAGAGATTCTATTAGTTCGGAGGTCAGGTTACGCCTTAGGAAGAGTTTTACGTCACCCAAGTCGCCTCGGATGAGTCCGAGTCTCCCTAATGTTGGTTAACAAAAGTGCATGTGTGTGTGTGTATTTAACGGAAAAGAGTCTGTTTTAACTTTTATTCAAAATTTAACTGAAAAGGGGGGTCCTTTATTAAGAAAACAGGGATCAGAGGACAAAATGGACATTTTGCCCTCTAAGCCTAGAGTAGCCGTACGGCTAGAGTATACTCTTCCTGGAATTTTTACAGTTTGTCCAAGAACAGTCCAGTTCTAGGCAGAAACAGAGCATTCTGCTGAAACTGGACTAAACTGTTCTGATTTCCAGTTTATGATTAACAACAAAACTTAGAAAAGATCATTCCTATGCACTTAGATCATTAAAAGAGCTCCCAAAAACCAAGACTTGGGTGTGATCAAAGGCAATCATTGGAGAAATTTATGAAAAGTTTATGAACATGGCTTTTGAACCAAAACGACCATTTGATGACTAAAGATGGAAACTTTATCATCAAGATGGCATTTTTACACGTTATTAACCTTTTAGGGATCAAATTATTGCATAAACATTCAATCTTTATGACCCAAAATGGGATTTCAAGGCTAAATCAAGAGGGGAAGTGATAAACACCAAGGTTTTATCATCCCACATGATTATCATGGCCAAATCAAAACAAAATTAACATAAAGATTTGAGCTTTCACAACAAGAGTGGATCCTTAAGCCAAAGGCAACCTTGGGGCAACATTATTTGTCATAAAGATTTGATCTTTATGACCACGAAGGGGGTTTTGTAAAGATCCCGTCCCTCGGGGGCGAAACAAGCGAGGTTCGCACGAGGAAGAAATGCCAAACACGGGTAACTTTCTTAACGAAAAAGAAACGGACTCGCCACTTTTGTTAATTTTAAACCAAACAAATGAAAATGGTTAGAGAAGGTGAGTTCGGAGATCAGGTTACACTTTGGGAAGAACATATTTGCGGTTCACCCAAAATGCCTCGGAAAAACCGAGTCTCCCTTGTTAGTTTAAAAATGTGCATGTGTGTGTGTGTATTTAACGGAAAAGTTTCTGTTATTGGTTTTGTTTGGAAAAACTTAACTGAAAGGGTCTGTTTATTAAGAAAATAAGGATCAGAGGGCAAAACAGACATTTTGCCCCCTGTTCCCAACATAGCCGTACGGATGTACGGGCAGTTTCCTGAGATTTTACAGTTCAGTCAAGAACAGTCCAGTTTCAGAGCAGAAACAGAACATTCTGTTGAAACTGGACAGAACTGTTTTGATTCCAGTTTGTTTAAAACACTTTATGAATTTAAATACAACATTCCTATGCCAAATGATCATCACTTAGTCCTCAAAACAAGTATTTGGGTGTGATCATGAGCAATCCTTGTAGAAAATTGAGAAAAGTTGATGAACATGCCATTTGGGCCAAAATTGACCATTTGGTGATTAAAGATTGAAACTTTATCTCCAAGATAGCATTTTTATGACTTATTAACCTTTAAAGAGTCAAATTAACACATAATGATTAAATCTTTATAACCCCAAAGGGGACTTTAGAGCTAGATCAATGTTGGATGATAAAGATGGAAGCTTTATCATCCAAATGATCATTATTGCCAACAAAAGCATCATTCCAACTAGACAAGAATGTAAATGACAATCAACAAGCCATGATCATCTAGGTTTGAACCTCTTCCACACAAGGCATGGAGGGCACCTTGGATCATCTCATGGCTTGGACAAGAGAAATATAGAGTAATATATGTATATTTGCTTGAATGGATAAGTCTTGCATAAATGTAAAGTTGCTTGAATGGACAAGTCTTGCAAGTAATGTAAAAGTGCTTGAATGGACAAGTCTTGCAAGTAATATAAAGATTAACATAAACTTAAACAAAGATTAAAGATAAAATAGAGTTATAGATGAAGAGAAGGGAGGGGGAGAAGGTGGTTTACCTATTTTGGTTTAGCCAATCTTCCTTTCTCTCTTTCACTCTTTGTTTCACTCTTCTCTCACACTACTGCAGTGATTTTGACAGAGTAATCCTTCTTATGTTATTTCTCCCCCCCCTGAAATGATCAGCATGGGGTTCAATTTATAGAGGCTGAGGGTGCCCAAAGTAGCCGTACGGCTAGGGACCTCATGTGCCCAAACCATTCATACGACTCGACTTGGCGAGCTTCTGGATTTTTCCAAGTTTAATTCTAGTTCAGTCCTGGAATATCAGGTTTATCTTAGTGAGGTCCTGGCCCATTGGTTTATCCCAAGAATTCCTCTAAAGTAGGTCAATTTCAGATTGGGGTACTTACAGAGCCCCTCGGCAACGTCGCTTTTGAAGAAAGCGGGGTTGTCGATAAATGCATCCCCAATCTGATGGGAGGACGGCATAGCCGATTTGTTCTATGGCTGGACCTAGAGGTATAGGATTCCTACGTATCCCTATTTGAGGGAATCAAGACTATCGTAGTTCAAAAGAGGGGTGAGAGATTTTGAGGCTACTCAAACCTATAGACGACCGTCGAGGTCGGGTGGGGAACTCGGGCATGACACTCATTCGGTCAGAGGCAAATGTTCGGGTGTGACACTCATTTGGTCAGAGGCGAAGGTTCGGGCGTGACACTCATTTGGTCAGAGGTGAAGGTCCGGGCGTGACACTCATTTGGTCAGAGGCAAAGGTTCGGGCGTGACACTCATTTGGTCAGAGGTAGGGACTCGGGCATAACACTCATTTGGTCAGAGGCGAGGTTCGGGAGTGACACTCATTTGGTCAGAGGCAAGGTTCGGGCGTGACACTCATTTGTTCAGAGGCAAGTTTCGGGCGTGACAGTCATTTGGTCAGAGGCAAGTTTCGAGCGTGACACTCATTTGGTCAGAGGCAAGGTCAATCATGGGCTTACGTCAAGGACTGCCCTTCTCATTCTAAGTTTTTTCTTTTCTCGAGATGGGCCATCCGGGCGGCCTAGATTTTTCTTTTCACGGGGCCACTCGGGGGGACCTAATTCTAATTTCAAAACGGTCGCTCGGGGGACCTAACTCTTATCTCAAGACGGTTGCTCGGGGGACATAATCTTATCTCACAATGGTCGCTCGGGGGACCTAACTCTTTTCTCAAGACGGTCGCTCGGGGGACCTAATTCTTATCTCAAGACGGTCGCTCGGGGGACCTAATTTTATCTCACAATGGTCGCTCGGGGGACCTAACTTTCATGTCACAACGGTCGCTCGGGGGATCTAATTTTCATTTCACAACGGTCGCTCGGGGGACCTAATTTTCATTTCACAACGGTCGCTCGGGGGACCTAGTTTTCGTTTCACAACGGTCGCTCGGGGGACCTAGTTTTTCGTTTCACAACGGTCGCTCGGGGGACCTAGTTTTCGTTTCACAATGGTCGCTCGGGGGACCTAGTTTTTATCTCTGCTGGGCTTACGTCAGGGACGGCCAATTTTCTTGGACGTTCAATTTGACTCTCAATAGGTCAAAGTCGGGGCTTGACTCTCCTTTGGTCAACCGGAGGGATTTTCTCGACACTCATTTGGTCGAAGTCGGGATTTGACTCTCTTTTGGTCAATCAAATAATTTTTAATTGGGCTTACGTCAGGGACGGCCAATTTTCTTGGACGTTCAATTTGACTCTCAATAGGTCAAAGTCGGGGCTTGACTCTCCTTTGGTCAACCGGAGGGATTTTCTCGACACTCATTTGGTCGAAGTCGGGATTTGTGTTGGTCCCAAAGGGCAACAAGGGTATGAAAAATAGCTAGAGGGGGGGGTGAATAGCTGTTTTAAAATTCTTTTCGTACCCTTGAAAAACTCAATTGCAAATGCGCACTTTATCAAGTAAGCGTTATGAAATGCGCCTAAGTGAGTGAGTGAAATGCACAGCGGAATTTAGTAATGAAAATAGGTGCAAAGTGTGATAAAGGGGCGCACACACACTCTAAGTATTTTGGCTCAAAGTGGTTGAAATAAGGAACTAAGGCAAATGATATAACAACACAACACAATTCAGTTCAATCAATCTACAATGAGTAAACAAGCAAATAGTGAGTGAGAATAATAACTTGAAAGAAATGACAAGATAATAACACAAGCTATTTGGAGAGGTTCGATCAATGAAAGATCTACGTCCTCTACCAAGATGGTTAGTCTTGGATTTCTAATGGAGATCTTATATAATGAGAGAGTGTTACAAATTACAACTTTTGAGCTTCTACACTAAATCAAGATCTAATATTCTATGAATGAACAAATCCAAAACAATAACTGGTGTATCTCTAAAAGATGGATCTAAATGATCAAACTTAAAGAGGTGCGAGTGTGAATTTAGGATCAAGGCTCTTTAGATCTTTATGATTTAGAGCACAATGAAACTAAAGTGTTATAGCTTGAAGATATGGGCTAAGGATGAAGGTATGAAGATGTTCTTGAGGAAATCTGGAAAAACGAAGGCAATCTTCAAATCTTCAACAAATGCTTTGAGAGAGAAATTCTTGAAATTCTTAGCAAAACTCAGCAACTTCAAAATGTTGAAGTTATGGGGTATTTATAGTGAACTTCAAAAAACTAGCCGTTGGAAATCCTTTTGGATAAGATGAGCTGTCGCTCGTTGATTGGAGCATGCATATATTATGGCCATTTTGACACTCAACATAAATGTGACCGTTATGGACACGTGTCAACAGATTAGGCGCATATGCATCTTTTAACCACCGTTGGATCATTGGCGTAATTTGAATTCTCTTCAAGTCTTTGAGTCTTTAATAAATCACTGAGTGTTGAATAAACACTTTGAGGCGCATTGAGCCAAGATGCGCATAGAGACTGCGCGCGCTAAGGTATATGGGGCGCATAGCGCGTAACATAGCTTATAAAGAAATCCTTATGCGCGCTCTCTATATAACACATGGCGCGAATGTAGAAGGCGCGCGGTGCGTGGCGCAGGAGGCGCATACGCGCGGCTCAAACTCATTGAGTGATTTTTCTTGAAACTTGATCTTCTTGCCCTATTTCTAAGCCTATTCTATAACAATGGACAACTTTAAAAATGAAGTATAAATACTTCTTACATGTGGTTCTAAAGTCCATGAAATAAAACTTAGGTGATGGATCAATCAAATCTAATAAAACCTATTACATTAAAACTGAGATATGTGTGGGCATACCCAACAATCTCCCCCTATTTGATTGATGCCATTACCTACTATATCAAGGACAAACATTATACTTGATAAAAACATGTCCAAATGAATGAAATTGGTAATTCATGTCTCAAGTTAATGCACACACTAGTCCAAAATATAGATTTCTAATCTATTCCAATAAGAATAAAGAATTACATATTGAAAGATAGAAACAACAGTTTAACACATTCAAAATGATATATGATTTTTAGTTTTGAAAATGTGTTTAAACCAAGTTTAAACTTAATGCATGAAAGTATGAAACAATTCAATATGATGCATATTAATTTAAACAATATTCATTGTTCTACAAACAAGGAGTTTGAGTGAACAAGGTTTGATAATAAGTGATGCATTGTTCTCATTAAAACTTGGGGTGTAAGAGTTACAAATTACAAGTTTCGAATAGAACAAAAGCAAAAAGGTGCTAAAACAAGTAAGCAGAAAATCACTAACACAAAAGAGTTGATTCTATTACAAAAAGGTTCTAATAACATAATCAAAAAAATAGAAACTAAGGGTTGGGAGGCGCATCATCTTCCTTCAATCCTTCAATGATCTCAGAAACAGAGCGCTGAATCTGTTTAGCGAGCTGATGACTACGGTTCGCTAAGCCCTGAGTGTCAGTGACACTGGAGTGAGTGGCAGTGATACCGTCTCTAATGTAACTCAAGTGATTCACATTGATGTTTTGGTATTCATCAATGGAGCGCTGAGTGATTTGCTGCTGCTGTGAAATATTTTCTTCTAAGATTTGAATGTGAGCTTCAACGGCATTTTGAGCCGTGATAATATCAGAAGAAATATGTTCGGCGCGTCTGTCAGAGCTTGAGTGAGCAGCAGTGAAGTGAGTAACGACCAATTCTTTCAAGACATCCAACTTTGATACTAGCACGTTCATGTTGGATTGAGACGCAGCAGACTGAGGTATGAAAATAGGCGCAGAAGTGGTGGTTTGCGCCTGATCAGTATGAAGTTGAACCTGAGTCTGCGCCGGAGGAGGAGAAGGAGCAGAAAGTTTGTCCTTGAGAGAGTTCATCTCCCCCTTAATGGCAGCGATCTCTTCAGATTGATCAGTGAGTAAGGAAGTAAGAAGCTCAAATTGAGACTTTATTTGTGTCTGTCCTTGCTCTAAATTTGCTTGCCCCTGCTGCAAAGAATGAAGAATGGAATGTACCTCGCTCAAATCGGGAGCAGATGGAGGAGGCGCAGGGGTAGACAGGGGCGCATTATCTTGAAGGGGCGCAATAGGAGATGGAGGCGCAAGAGGAGGTGAATGAGTAGGAGACTCAAATTAATCTTCAGTTTCAACATCAACAGTTTCAACAACAACTGTTTCAACATCAACAGTTTCCGTTGTGATTTGATCTGGTCCAGAAGGAGGTGGAGGCGCAACTGGAGAAGGAGTGCGCTGAGGGATGGTCTCTTGCTCCCCCTGAACTGGTTCCTCTATGTCTGAAACATCATCGCCAAAAAAATCAGAGAGGAGTTGTACCCTTGACACTTTGGTCGGTTGAAATTTGAACGGAGGCGCACGGGGAGCAGGGGCGCGTTGAGTAGGCGCGCGCTGGGTAGGCGCGGGAATAGAAGGCCTTTCCTCAATATCCACACTTGATCCAGCGCCTTTCATGCGCTCTAGCTTCTCTGACTCAGCAGCTTGTTTGGCTTGAAAATCTTCATCTCTTTTTCTTTGAGCCTCAAGTCTGCTGGCTTCCTGCGCTAGCCTTAGATCGCGCTCTTCATTAGATTCAAATCTGGTACGTTTGATAGGCGCACGAGGAGGGTCATCAACCACCCGTTTTCCTTTGCTTTTCTCTGCGCCTGGCAAGGGATCAGTGCTTTGTCTAGCACTTGCCTTCACTGCGCTTTTTATTAATGGTGCGCTTTTAAGAGCTGGCGCATCGTCTGACTCTGTGTCTTCATCAACTAAGCCTTCAACAGATTTGATTTGAATTCCTTTGGCGCGCTTTGCAGGCTTCTTTCTACGCTTTTTGAGGTCCAAATTCGCTTTACCAAACGTTGGAACATCATTGATTCTATACTCAGGATTCTCACTCAAAAATTTAACTAACTCAGGATAAGTTAGAAAAAGTTTTGTGAGAAGAAGGCAGTGTGAGCGAAATCTGGTCTTTCCATCACTCTTGTTCTTCACAAATTTATCAATCTGCTCACGCAACGTCTTGAACAAAATGTGAGGCCAGTGAAGCTTCTCCTTGGCCATGATGGCAGCTGTGTATTCCCATTGTTCCACCGTGAATCGGTTCACGTTCCCGGTTTTGAAAACAATAGAAGTTCCCACCAAGTGCGCGATGTGAGTCAAGAGTTCTCCACCATCTCTAATTTCGGTGTTTTTGATATTATTTTGAAGCGTGGGAATATTTAGAAGTGAAGCAGCCATCCTGTTCTGATCATCAATAGAGTAAGTCATCGGGCGCCCAATAATGCGATCTTCACCCGTAGATGGAAAACCGAGTAAGTGTCGAATCACAGACGAGGAAATATGGACGTCAACATTTTGAACGCGAGCCTCAATCCTGTAGTGAGTGCGTCCATTGACATCAATTTCCACTAGAACAGCAGTGGAAAAGAACTCATCCACGAGGAGCGCAGAATAGAAATTTTGATCCATGGTGAATAAAGGGAGCAGACCAGCTACGCGCAGGGTCTCTATTATTTCTCTTCCAATCACTTCACCAGATAGCTCTAATAGATCAAGAGTTTCTTCTAATTTGAAATTTGCAAGGTCCTGAAAAAAATAAACATTGATTGATTTTAGAAGTGACATAGGCGCATAGAAACATAAAATGATCAAAGTAACATAGGCGCATAGGGAATTGAGAGGCGCATAATAGAATCAGGCGCATAAAATCATATAAATTCAAGGCGCATGATGGAATTAGGCGCATGAAATTTTAAAGGCGCATAGAGTTACAAGGCGCATATTATGGTTCTATGTGAATACTAAGGAAAAATTAAAACAACGAAATATGACTAAGTACAAAGATAGGCGTATAAGGTTTTAGGCGCAGAATGATTTAAGCGCATATACAAGTAGAGGCGCAGAAAGCATTCAGGCGCATAAAAAATAGGCGCATAAAGAAGTACATAGGCGCATATCTTGAAAAATTTTGACTTAGCAAAAACAAAACAACAAGTAATCAAATGAAAGAAATGAAAATCAAAAAGTTCAAATTTTTGAAAACACGATAAAAAAATTTTTAGAGACCAAAACATGCAAGAATGGCGAAGAACAGGAAGAACGACCCTTGAATGCTCGAAGAACACCAAGAACACGAAAATCATGAAACTTCACCAAAATAGACAAATAATATATCAAAATGACCGCATGACAACAAGGAATCTAAATATGTAAACAAAAACATGAACAAATCAATAATGAAAGCACAATGAACAAAAGAAGAACCGAAAAATTTGAAAAGTTTTGAAACCAAAAAATTCAGATTTGTAACAAAGAAAGCATTGATCGTTGAAATGTTGGATACTATAGGTTCGAAATCATGAATAGAACACAACCCAACAAACGATATAGAAAACGGATCATCGAAACAAGAAAAATCAAGGATAACCGAATACGGTTTTTAAAAAAAAAATGACGAGGAACAAAAATGACGAAAAAAGAAAAAAATTCAGAAAATTAAAGAGTTAAAGGGTTTAGAATTCATACCATTTCGTCTTGTGTAGATGATGAGGCTTTCTTAGGACCCATTAACGTATGTATATATATAGAAAATGAAGAAGAAAATGAGAGAAGATGAAGGTAGAGAGAGAGAGAGTGAGACGGGGAGAGAGATAGAGAAATAGAGTTGGTGAGAAGAGAGGAAGGTGATGATGTGTTTTTATAGGTTAGGTTTAAAACTTGCACTGATAAAAAAAATACAGTCAAAATTTTTAAAAAGATGGGAAGTTGAAAGGATGGCTTTAATGAGGGATTTGAAAAAGGCGGCTAATCATGACTGGCGCATTTATGAGGGATTTTGAGATTTGAAGTGCATTAAATGCTGAATGACACAAAGTACGACTGATGTGACATCTTGGTTTTTGAAAAACTGCTCCACTTTCCCTTTAAGTGTATGAGCAATTTTGACTAATTTTTGTACAAACACCAAAAACATCTATTTTGGTGTAAGTTTGGGGTGCAAGAAATATATCCCAAAAAATAATTTTTTTTGAAAAGCGTAAAACGAGGGAAAAATTTAATTGCACAAGTACCCTTGAACAATTAATGGAATGTCAACAGACAAAGATTCCTATAATAAATGAACAGAATAAACATACCTGGTACTTGTGTATTTAATACGTTCAATCATTGAAATTAAATTTGAGAATTGATTGAGCCGCAAAAGTTAATGCGCGCATGAAGGGGCGCTTTACTTGTCAAGGCGCATTACTTCATCAAGGCGCGCAAAGATGGTTGAGGGCGCATAAATGTTTGAAGCGCATTTGATGCTAGGCGCGCATTAGTTGCTGTGCGCGCAGAAATTGCTTAGGCGCGCAGGAGGGTGAGGCGCGTAAGAGATGTTTAGGCGCGCAGGAAGTTTCCTTGAAACTTTGAAATGATTTGGCATTTGTACCTAGTATACTCATAACTCAACAAAACATAAAATCATTAGTATTGACAAAACTATATTGAATTTAGTTGAGTTCAAGCATACCCATTTCACCTCTCAAAAACATGAACCGTTTCGCGTCAAGTGCTTTTGTTAGAATGTCGGCGATTTGATAGTCGGTTCCCACGTGTTCCAAATGTATATTTCCTTTCTCCACGTGGTCTTTGAGGAAGTGATATTTGATGTCGATGTGCTTGGTCTTTGAGTGCATGACAGGATTTTCAGAAACCGCAATTGTTGATGTATTGTCGCAGTAGATGGGACAATTTTCTTCGATGATATCATAGTCCACCAATTGCTGCTTCATCCACAGTATTTGACAACAACAACATCCCGCAGTGATATATTCGGCTTCGGTTGTTGAAACAGATACAGAAGCTTGTTTCTTACTTGCCCATGACACAAGTCGATATCCGAGGAAATGACAAGTGCCACTAGTGCTTTTCCTATCAATTGTGCATGCTGCATAATCCGCATCTGAATAACCTACAAGTTTAAAGTTCGAATCTTTGGTGTACCAAAGTCCAAGGTTAACAGTGCCAGAGAGATATCTTATAATACGTTTCACAGCAATTAAGTGTGCTTCTCTAGGGTCGGATTGATAACGAGCACAAACACAAACACTAAACATAATATCAGGCCTACTAGCAGTAAGATAAAGGAGTGAGCCAATCATACCTCGATAGAGCGTTTGATCAACACGTTTACCTTTTAAATCTTTGTCGAGTTTGTTGCCGGTGGCCATTGGAGTATCGTATGATTTAGCGTTCTCAAGTCCAAACTTCTTGATTAAGTCCTTTGTGTATTTGGCTTGATTGATAAAGATGCCTTCACTCATTTGCTTGATTTGAACAAGTAATTTATGACCATTATGTTTGGCAATGAAAAGAGTTGTATCGATTTTACCGCGAGTGAAGCCTTTTTCGATGAGAAACTTTGATAGTGTATCATACCATGCTCTTGGTGCTTGTTTGAGTCCATACAAAGCTTTCTGGAGTTTGTACACATGATTTGGAAATTGTGAATCTTCAAACCCAGGTGGTTGAGCAACATAGACTTGTTCTTGGAGTTCACCATTTAGAAACGCGCTCTTCACATCCATTTGATATAACTTGAAGTTCTTGTGAGCGGCGTAAGCTAGAAATAATCTGATAGCTTCAAGTCTTGCTACGGGCACAAAAGTTTCATCGTAGTCAATTCCTTCTTCTTGCCTATAGCCTTGTGCAACCAATCTTGCTTTGTTTCTCGTGATGATTCCATTCTCATCCATCTTGTTCCTGAACACCCATTTCGTACCAATCACTCCATGATCATTTGGTCTTGGAACTAGAGTCCAAACCTTACATCGTTCAAATTGATTGAGTTCTTCTTGCATTGCAACAACCCAATTAGGATCTTGGAGCGCTTCATCAGCCTTCTTCGGTTCAATTTGAGAGATAAAAGCAGTGTAAGCATCAAAGTTTGTAGCTCTCCTTGTACGAACACCAACTTGTAGATCACCGATGATGTTAGCAATTGGATGACCTCTAACTTCACGAATTTCAGGAGGTAAGTTAGGTTGAGTCGTAGAAACTTGAAGGTCTTCAATTGGTACATCTTCACCAGATTCAAAGTCATTGAAATTTGGGGGTTGAACTGGCTCAGAATTGAAATTTGGGTTTACACCAGATGCAGCAGTAGAAATAGGCGTATGAGAGGAATCATGAGGTGCATCATTTGAGTGAGGCGCAATAGAGGATTCACCAGGCGCATCATACATTGAATTAGGCGCATTTGATGTAGATGGATTTCCTTGTGTTGATAGATTCTGATCTTGAGTGGGCACAACATAAATAGGAGCACCTGTATCATTTAGCTCAATAGAATCATCAGCAACATTTGGAGCCAAATGTGGCTCAAGGAGAGAATGTTCATCAAATGTAACATGTACAGATTCAACTATCACTAATGTAGTTCTATTAAAAACATGAAAAGCTTTAGAGTGTTTGGCATACCCAACAAAAATACCTTCGTCGGCTTTGGCATTGAATTTACCTCTATGTTCGTTTCCGTTGTAGAGGATATAACATTTGCAACCAAAGATCTTGAAGAATGCAATGTTGGGAGTTCTACCACGCCAAAGTTCATACGGAGTCTTGTTGTGAAGTTTGTTGATGAGGGAACGATTTTGAGTAAAACATGCAGTGTTGATAGCTTCTTCCCAAAAGTACTTAGGCAATTTAGCTTCAGCTATCATCGTCTTTCCCGCTTCAATCAACGTTCTATTCTTTCGTTCAACAACGCCATTTTGTTGAGGGACTCCGGCGGTTGAAAAGTTGTGATCTATCCCATGATCTTCACAATATCGAGCAACACCGTTGTTTTTGAATTCTGTTCCATTGTCGGATCTAACACTAACGATGTCATCTTCTTTTTGGGTTTGGAGCAGTCGAAATAAGGTAGTGAGAATATCATAACAATCATCTTTTGTAATCATCATCTCCACCCATGTATATCTTGAATAATCATCCACCACAACTAGAGTATACTTGTTTCTTCTAATACTTGCAGTGGAAACTGGTCCGAATAGATCAATGTGAAGCAGTTGCAAACATCTTGTAGTTGAAGGATTAGACTTGCTTGAAAATGACTGCTTCGGTTGTTTTCCAAGTTGACACGCGGCACACTTTTTGTCATGATGATCAGCAACCTTGGGAAGTCCTTTGACAAGATTATTCCTGCTGAGTTTAGATAGATACTTGAAGTTCAAGTGACTTAAGCGCTTGTGCCACAGCCAACTATTTTCGTTCACACTTTTTGCTACAAAACAAAGATTAGTAATAGAGTTCATACTATGGAAATCAATAATATAAATATTTGTCTTACGATATCCCGTGAGTAAGATAGCTCCAGTTTTTCCATTCTTGATAAGACATTTCGTTGAAGTGAAATGGCATTCTAATCCTTTGTCGCAGAATTGAGATATGGATAATAAGTTGTGCTTGAACACCCACTACCGAGAATCCATTCATAATTTCTAGCTTTTGAAGATCCAGCCATGAAACAAAGAACCTGAAATATAGACATTTAAGCAGGTCCCCTTTATTCCTTTTGGGTCCTAGGGTTAGCAACTTTTGACAACCCACTCTTGCTTGACCTTAGGATTTTTACGTCCTTTGGCATTTGGAGTGAATCGCAAAAGGCATTCCACGGCCTTGTGTCCTGAACAATCACAAATGGAACAATGATGAAAGCCACCAATCACGTGAGTTTTCACAAACTCTTTACTTTTCTTGGGGATGGCATTCTTCTTTGGGTCAGATGAACTAGCCTTAACAAAATCTTTCTTTTGAAATTTTGGAGCGCTTTTTCTCGGAGGGCGCATAGGGCTAGGAGGCGCACGGCGATGAGGCGCGTGGCTCTTAGGCGCATAATGAGCACTCGGAGAAGGAGCGCGCCTATTTTCAAGAATGATTTTGCTAGGAGATGGTTCATCTGTAGCTATATCTTTCCCATTAGCTTTCCCAAATTGCTTCGTTGGGTAGACATAATGGAATGTTTGTCTCTTGACTTTTTCCTGTCCTTTACCTATTGAATTAGAATGTTTTTCCTTGGGAATTTCAAAAGTTTGTTGGTTGGTAAATTCACTATCTCTTTCAGCACAGACATCACATTTAAAGTTGTCACTAGTTGATGAGAATCCCAAGCCACTTTTATCACCACTGACTTTTTGGGACTCAAATATATTCTCCATAGTGACACGAGAATTGGACCACTCATTTGTAATATTTTTAAGATCAGTAATTTGAGCAACCAATTCATCGTTTTGAACTTTAAGAAGCGAGTTATGTTCTGTTAGAAAAGTGTTTTTAACAGTAAGAGGAGTCATGCTCTTTATCTGCTCCTTAAGGAGGGTGAGTTCAGATTTAAGTAGAGATTTCTCGGTCTTAAGCTGGGAAATTTCATCACATGATAGTGCTAAAGCTTCCTTCATACTATCAAATCTAGTAATTACCTTTTCAGCCTTCTTGAACAATTTTTCTTGTTCAGCAATCACTTCATCATCATTGATTTTGGAGATTTGAGCAGTTGGTTCAACATGTGGTCTAATGTATGCTCCTTTTCTCAATTTGTTCCTTGCTCCAAGATCACATCGTGAGAATAACAATCCACCATCGTTTTGAGCCGGAGTGAGAAATCCTTGTTCAACGAGCTCGCTGATGGTTGGTCCTTTCTTCTTTTTCACTTCTTGAAAACCTGCAGATTTCTTGATAGGTTTATTCAAGGCATTCATATCGGGAACATCCTTGGAGAAGTCATCATCAGAATCATAAGCATCAACTTCATCATCATTTGCCATCAAACAAACGAGTCCATCATCGGAATCTTCATCGCTCTCATCGGAGTCTGTTTCAATCCAAGTGTTGTGCTCATTTGCTGGTGCTTCTTCTTCAGCAACCATTCCCTTGTGACGAGTGAACTTGGGAGTGAATTTGGGAGTATGGCTGCTCTTCTTCTGCATATATTCAAATTTGGGGATCGGGCAGCTTGATGCAAAATGTCCGGGTTTCCTGCAATTAAAACAAACAAGATCTTCTTTCCTTTTTGAATCACTGCTCCTTGAAAACTTTTGAGGAGCTTTGCTGGTAGATCCTTGAAATTTGTTGGTTGAGCCGGATCTTGAGAATTTTCTGAACTTTTGAAATTTCTTCACAAATAAAGCGAAGTCTTCATCATCCATGTCTAATAGCTCAGAAGTGGAAATTTTGGGATCGGAACTTCTCTCATCTTGTACAGGCGCAGGAACAGGCGCAGGTGCAGGCGCAGTTTCTCTGTGCGCCACCATAGCCATAGATTTTGATTTTCCTTCAGTTTCGCTGATTCGCTGAAGTTTGAGTTCGTAAACTTTGAGATTTGCATAAAGGTTCCTTAATGTCCATACATCTAAAGTTCCAGCGTCTTCAAGAGCGCTAGATTTATGTAGGTATCTTGATCCAAAAGCTTGTAGAAAATTTACATTCAAATCTTTGTTAGTAAACTTCATGCCAAGTGAAATACATAGATTGATAATTTCACAGTAGCGTTCATAAGTTTGCCTCAAGTTTTCACCAGGGAGTTGAGAGAAATTGTTGAATCTCTTTTGTACTTCGTATTTCTTGTTCTCCTTGCAGACGGTGTCTCCTTCAATATGCTCTTCAATAGCATCCCATAGCTCATTAGCGGTAGCACAATGCATGACTTGTTGTTTCATACCCGTGCTTAGAGTGCTTAGAAGAATGTTTCTTGCTTTGCCATCATTTGCAACTCTTCTAATTTCTTCCTCGGTCCATTCTTCCCTTGGTTTTAGAACTGTAGGTTGAGCAGCGTTGGTGCGTGGATTTGGATTCGCCTTCATCGGAATATAAGGTCCATAAACGACGGTGTCATGGAGCCTTTCATCGATTGAGTTGAGATGAGTCAATATGCTGAATTTCCACACGTCAAAATGATCTTCATCAAAGACCGAAACGTGAGTGTAGTTTGCAGTTGCCATAGGTTTTGAGTTTGCCATTTAGAATCGGCACCCAAGCTGTTAAGCTTGAAAAACGAAAAATGTTTTATAAAGGTGTTTGCTCTGATACCACTTGTTGGTCCCAAATGGCAACAAGGGTATGAAAAATAGCTAGAGGGGGGGGGTGAATAACTGTTTTAAAATTCTTTTCGTACCCTTGAAAAACTCAATTGCAAATGCGCACTTTATCAAGTAAGCGTTATGAAATGCGCCTAAGTGAGTGAGTGAGTGAAATGCACAGCGGAATTTAGTAATGAAAATAGGCGCAAAGTGTGATAAAGGGGCGCACACACACTCTAAGTATTTTGGCTCAAAGTGGTTGAAATAAGGAACTAAGGCAAATGATATAACAACACAACACAATTCAGTTCAATCAATCTACAATGAGTAAACAAGCAAATAGTGAGTGAGAATAATAACTTGAAAGAAATGACAAGATAATAACACAAGCTATTTGGAGAGGTTCGATCAATGAAAGATCTACGTCCTCTACCAAGATGGTTAGTCTTGGATTTCTAATGGAGATCTTATATAATGAGAGAGTGTTACAAATTACAACTTTTGAGCTTCTATACTAACTCAAGATCTAATATTCTATGAATGAACAAATCCAAAACAATAACCGGTGTATCTCTAAAAGATGGATCTAAATGATCAAACTTAAAGAGGTGCGAGTGTGAATTTAGGATCAAGGCTCTTTAGATCTTTATGATTTAGAGCACAATGAAACTAAAGTGTTATAGCTTGAAGATCTAGGCTAAGGATGAAGGTATGAAGTTGTTCTTGAGGAAATCTGGAAAAACGAAGGCAATCTTCAAATCTTCAACAAATGCTTTGAGAGAGAAATTCTTGAAATTCTTAGCAAAACTCAGCAACTTCAAAATGTTGAAGTTATGGGGTATTTATAGTGAACTTCAAAAAACTAGCCGTTGGAAATCCTTGTGGATAAGATGAGCTGTCGCTCGTTGATTGGAGCATGCATATATTATGGCCATTTTGACACTTAACATAAATGTGACCGTTATGGACACGTGTCAACAGATTAGGCGCATATGCATCTTTTAACCACCGTTGGATCATTGGCGTAATTTAAATTCTCTTCAAGTCTTTGAGTCTTTAATAAATCACTGAGTGTTGAATAAACACTTTGAGGCGCATTGAGCCAAGAGGCGCATAGAGACTGCGCGCGCTAAGGTATATGGGGCGCATTGCGCGTAACATAGCTTATAAAGAAATCCTTATGCGCACGCTCTATATAACACATGGCGCGAATGTAGAAGGCGCGCGGTGCGTGGCGCAGGAGGCGCATACACGCGGCTCAAACTCATTGAGTGATTTTTCTTGAAACTTGATCTTCTTGCCCTATTTCTAAGCCTATTCTATAACAATGGACAACTTTAAAAATGAAGTATAAATCTTCTTACATGTGGTTCTAAAGTCCATGAAATAAAACTTAGGTGATGGATCAATCAAATCTAATAAAACCTATTACATTAAAACTGAGATATGTGTGGGCATACCCAACAATTTGACTCTCTTTTGGTCAATCAAATAATTTTTAATTGGGCTTACGTCAGGGACGGCCAATTTTCTTGGGCGTTCAATTTGACTCTCAATAGGTCAAAGTCGGGGCTTAACTCTCTTTTGGTCAACCGGAGGGATTTTCTCGACACTCATTTGGTCGAAGTCGGGGTTTGACTCTCCTTTGGTCAACCGGAGGGATTTTCTAGATACTCATTTGGTCGAAGTCGGGATTTGATTCCCTTTTGATCAATCAAATAATTTTTAATTGGGCTTACGTCAGGGACGGCCAATTTTCTTTTCATATTTTTAACCTGTTAACCTGGACTTACGAAGTACGGCCGGGCTAAATCACATTCTTTACCTGGGCCTACAAAGTATGGCCGGGTTAATTTCAACCAAGCTGGTCTTACGTCCATCTATGGACTGCCCGGACACATTTTCAGTGGGAACCTAATTAATTTTCTAGGTTCAAATCAAATTGCATGAGCCAGAAGGGGCATTTTAGACATTTTCCAAAGGGCGGGGGCCTAAGTTCTATTTCGGAAACCTAAGGGGAAACATGTTCAAGGCGTCAGGGGCCAGAATGTAAATTGTGGGCTGAGATTCTTTCTCGCCCAAACCAGCCGTACGGCTTAGGAAGGAGTCTCCTTCTTTTTCAAAACAGCAGCCATACGGATGGTTGCTGCATTTTTCAAAATCCAAGCTGAAAATCCTAGAGAGAGAAGCGATTTCGAGAGGGAAAATCATCAAAATTCTCCGGATTTCGTTCTCCAAATCGTTCAAGATTCGCTTATGGATGCTCGGGCGCGAAGGGCCTACCCGAGAGGGGCGGACAAGCGGCTCGATATGGTCCGCAATTTTCAGGGTTACGCCATTGCCCTTAATGACGTGGAAGTGGGGTTCTATAAGTCCCCTAATGCTCATTTATGCCATGACCGAGTGGTAAGTTTTCTTTCCCACTCGATCTTTGTCCATTTTGTGCACCCCCTATTCCTAGGGTTCATGTTTATGCAATTTGGGCATTTTGTGCTTCTTGGTGCATTTTATGAAATTGATACCATCATGATGGAATTGGGATTGTTAAGACTGTGGGCATGTGTTCGTTTTCTCGATGGGTCATGCCTAGCTATACTTTCCGAAGTCAAAGTATATTGCCCGTAATTTTGTGCATAAAGGACTTGTACCTTAGGTTCGACTAGCCATTTTGACACATTCAAGTGCATGCTAGCATTTCCTAGGATAAGTCGTTGCATGTTTGTGGAAATTCGGGACACTAAGTCTCAAAATGGGGACGTATTTCGTTCTCTGGGATAGGAGGAAATCCTTTTGAACAAAACCTCACACATCCGTTTCATAAGCAACACACCCTTAAATGCCCAACGCAGTTTAAAAGGGTAAAATCACTTTTTTTTTTTTACAAGACACACCCTCAAATGCCCAACGCAATTTGAAAAGGGTAAAGTCACATTTTTTTTTAAACGCACCCTCAAATGCCAAACGCAATTTGAAATGTGGAAAATCACATTTATTTGTATGATTCATTCATCATATCCATTTATCATACGCATTGGTATCTTAAAACTGTGTTATTCATACCTTGCTGTGTTTACCTACAGGGCGGTGATCCCAAATCTCGAGGATCTCCCGACATGTGCTGTTCCTTGTGGGAGGCCATGCCCGAGGCAATTGGAGATGGGCCTGGTCCGAGAGAATGGGTAGAGCGTACCGGTTTGGTGCCATTCATCCATGCCGTAGGCCAGCTGGTTAGCACTAACAGGAGCCTAGGACTCATCTCTTCCTTGGGCGAGCATTGGTGGGATACGACCCACACCTTTCATTTGAGCTGGGGGAAGTGACCGTGACTCCCGCAGACTTTTCTGCCATTACCGGGCTCTCCTTCGGCGGCCGACCAGTTATCTGGGCTTACCGGCTCTCGGCCGCGGATATTAAGGCAATCATTGGCTTTTCGGGCCCTACCAAGGGCTTGGGGATCCTAGTGCAGGATGTTGACCGGGCCATTCGGGCCAGAATTCTGGAATATTTGGCGGGTTTGGTGACGGCGGATCAGCTCGGGCTAACGTGTGGCTCCTTCTCAGCAACACCCTCTTTGCCAATGCCGATACCACATGCATGTTCCCCCTACTGGGATCACTGTCCACTCCCGAGATCGTCCAGAGTATTTCTTGGGGAGAAGCAGGGTTGGCTGAGCTGTACATGGAGCTCGATAAATTCAGCCGAAAAGCGAGCAAATCCTTGGCTTGTTTCCAGTTCGCCTTGGAGATACATTCCTTTCCCTCCCCACTTTTCTGTTTTCTCCTTCTCATCCCCTTTTTGGTTTCCGGCATCTTAATGATTTTTTCCCTTTTCCTTTCAGGCTTGGTACTACGAGATCTTTGGTGGCTATCCATGGGAGCTGACCGTTGATCCCGCTATCACATTCCCGGCCATGGTCTGTTGGGCTCGAGAGGCCCGAAAGAAGAGGGGATCCAAGGGACGAGTCTCCGTCCGTCATGCCGATGTCAGGGCAGTGCTAAGGGGGGCTATGCTGGCTGAGCTTAACCTCTTTCCTTGGTCGAGGTATGAGAGGCAAGGGCTAGGCATTGACCCGTCTGATGCTCTGCGGGTAACCCGGGAGAGGAGACTGCTCGTGGGGTTCCGGGGAGAGGCCTTTTACTTGGGAGAGAGGGTACTCTGGAAGCACGGGCTCGGTCTCATGCAGAGGTCTCCTGTCGACCCTCCTGACACCATGTTTGTAGCAGACCGAGGGGGCGACCCCTACCTCATAGGGGCGGATGCATCCCATTTTATTACCGATGAGCCATACGGACGTTTCGTGGCCCGGAGGCTAAGATCACCGCAGGTAGTGGTTTCTGGGGTGGTTCCTCCGATGTGGCAGGACTTCTCGTACATATATTCAGATGGCCGAGTCTACATGGTGGCCACGTCTGTGGCGGGAGAGGGGGCCCCTCCTGAGGATGCTCCTTAGGGCGTGGTATGCTTTCATTCATTCCCTTTGCACACACTTATCGCATACCCCTGTTCCTTTTCACTGAGCAGTTTCACTTTTATGTGAAGGTCGCTGCGCGAGCTTTGCTGGAGAAACCTTCCCTCATGAAGCGGGCCAAAAGGTGGCTCAAGAGGTCTTTTGGTCGCTCTACCAAGGGGCCTCGGACTGAATCACGATTCACGCCGGGCAGAAATTCGGTGAGTGGTGGGGAGAGGTCTTTCCGACGAGCCTCAAGCGTGGAGCTACCCCCGTATTTTGTCCGTCTCCACACCTTAGGCGGAGCTGGTTTGGAGGCCTTTCGGGACTCGTTCCGTGATCCCGGCTCCCACGAGATTGCTCCGGACCCGTTTGCCCATTTGGCTTTAGAGCGTGTGGACCCCCTGCCGGCCAGGTATCCCAGTCCTCATTCCCAGATTTCTCCTTTGTTGGTCCCAGAGGGCAACAAGGGTATAGAACCGCTAGAGGGGGGGGTGAATAGCGGTCCAAAACCTTTTCGAAAATACCCTTAAAATCAACCGAGTACTTATCAGTTTGGCCAACTGCGGTTCAAGGCACAAGAACCGTACTGATAAAATGCACAGCGGAGTTTGCGGTTTGGCCAAATTGGTTAGTTAAAGAGTTGGGAAGATTGACTCGGGTTGAGAAAACACTATGATGCAACAGAATAGTTAAACTTAAAGTTTAAAGGAAAACACAATTCATCTTTCAAGTCATTTCGTGTATGGAAGCGAGTTCAAGACCACAAACAAGAAAGATAAATATCAAGACAGAAAGTAAAGATCAAACACACCAATTGAAGAGGTTCGTTCTTAAATGAACTACGTCCTCTACCTAGATGGTTAGTCTAGGATTTTCTAATAGCTATAAGACTTGTATTAATTTAGAGGAGGTTTTACAAGATAAATCTAAACTCTAAACAATAAGTCTAACCTAAGCTATAATAACAACCGGTGTTTTCGAAGTATATAATCTATGTGATCATATAAATCGGGTGTGTGTGTGAAAAGAAATCAAATGCTCTAAGTATCTAAATGATGGTTGAGCAAATAGAATTCTTTCGGTGTAAAGGCTAAGTATGAATGGTTGTTAGGCTTGAAGCTTTGATGAAGAACTGGGTTTGCAATGGAGATGGTTGAAGATATGAATATCTGGGTTTAAATCTTCAAAGCAAACTTGAATACTTGGGAATGAATCTCTTGAAGCTCAGCAACCTTCATTGTTGAATAATGAAGGCTATTTATAGGCAGAGCACCCTTGTGACCGTTGGGTAAAGATTTGAATCAAATCTGAAGGGTACAGTGCTGTCGAAATCCCATTGGTTGAGCTGTCATTTTCGTCCTTGGTTTTGTCTTGTAGTCCTAGGTAGTTGTTGCACCACTACCTGACAATTGTCCTTTGTTGCAGAAAGGACTAACGGTAAACAATTCAAACTGATGGACAAACCGACATTCCTTGCAGAAACTCCAAGTTAACTTAGAGTTATTTTGACATGACATAACAACATCCTTTTACGGTCAAAAAGGGAATGTTTGTCTAAGGAATAAATGACATCTCTTTAATTCTTCAATAACTGCTCTGCGGTTTCACCAAGCATAGGGGCGGTTTGAAGAATGATCTTGATGTGCGGTTTCATCAAACATGCAAACTGCAGTTTGATGAAACTGAAGAGCTCCATGCTGGCGGTATCAAGATGACGGCTTGAAGCACTAAACCGCTAAAGATACAACCGAACTATACTCAGCCTAGAAAATGAAAAATCTAGAAATGGACTTACCTAAAAATTGAAGTAGAACTTCATTACATGCGGTCCTAAAGTCCATAAAAAGACACGTGGAATGGATCAATCAAATTAAGGTGGGTGTACTAACAATGAATCCTAACAATCTCCCCCTATTTGATTGATGCCATTACCACACTATGATAATAGCAAAACATTGTACTTGGTAAGAACATGTCAGAAATAAATTTCATGAAATTGCATGTCCCAAGACAATGCACACACTATGCTAGATCATAGATTCCTAATCTATCAAAAATAAAGGAAATGAATAAGAGATAGAAAAGAAATACATTCAGATGCATAAAGAATGATATGATTTTGAGGATCAGAAATGCATGTTTAAACTGAATGTTTTAAACACAATGCACTTAAAAGTATTTTCATGATGAATGTAGTGCATGAGGTTTTAAGAAATACAAGCATTGTTTCACAAACAAGCAGTTTGAATAAACAAAGTTTTGGAAACAGAATGCTATGCAGTCATTCTCATTATAATTCAATCATAAAGGATAGTAGCTTACAATGTATGAATTACAAGAGACATAAAAAAGAAAGACTAAGAAAAGAAATCTAATCTACTTCATCTGCAACAGAACCCCTTGCAGCAGCAGCATCATCTGCGGTTTGGTTCTGAACGGTTTGAGCAGCTTGTTCTTCTGCAACTTGAACATTAACAGCGGGGGCGGTTTGATCAACATTTCTAGAGCCGGATCCACGGGTGGCTTCAAAAACAAAGTCAGCTGCACGAAGCCGAACTTCAGTCGGTTCATCAATCTTCAATTCAATTGCAGCGGTTTGTTTGACAAGTTTCTCGGTTCTATGCAAGATAAGTTCTGAAGAATCAAGTGCATGCTGAGCTAGAATGTCCAGTTTCTCAACAACAGATTGAAGTGATGCATCAACGGCTTGAAACTTTAAGTTGCAAAGATCATTGTTGGTTCTGACAAGATCTTGAAGGGCCAGTTGATTTTCCAAGATTAAGTTCAGTCTTTCATCTAGCTGTTGTTGGCTTGACCTATCTTCAAATCTCTCATTCACTCTCTCCCCCTTAATGGCATCAAGATCAGATTGAATAGTAAGGAGATGAGTGTCAAACCGAGAAGTGGCGGTTTGCTGATGAACTTGAATATTCCTAACCGCATCTATTAAATCGGCGGTTGTAGCATGAAGAGGTAGAATTGGATAGGAAGGAATTGAAGAGGGTGGTTCATCAGAAGGAGTATAGGCAGGGATGTGCTCATCACTGGAATTATCATCATCAGAAATTTGGATGGCATCATCATATTGATGGGAGGAGGAAGGCATTTTGGCTTTGCCCTTCAAAAGAATGTGAGCCTCTTCTAAGGTTTCACCCAAAGAGATCCTAAGAGCGGTTTCAAGCTCAATGGGATCAAAAAGAGGAAAAGAATGAATAGGGATAATTGCAGTTTGAGGAGGTGAAGAAGGAAGAAGAGGAAATCTCAAATAATCAGCATTTAAAAGAATGGAAGGGGAAGGCACAAATCTCCAATTCAACATAGGAGGATAGGCTCTAGCAGTTAACTTTAGAAAGAATTGACTAGCAAGAGTGGGATCCATGAGTACCTGATCGGCAATCTCACCCATCACTTTGTCTGCAACTGAAAGGATTAAGTGTTCAACTGCGGCTTCCATCTCATCCTTGGGAAAGATAGCAAAAGGGTTAGGGCGGCCAGCCTTCAAGAATCTAGCTTCGGCTTTGGCGGCGGCACGAGCATGGGCTCCAGCCCTTCTTTCCCTAGAGGTTTCAGTTTTGAACCGCTTCAAATATTTTGCTAAGTCAGCAGCATTCTTTCGTTTCTTTGTCTTCGGTTTAATGAATGAAACCGATGTCTGTGGAGATAGCTGAACTGGCGGCTGAGAGAGAGGTTGAGCTTGAGTAATAGCCAGCGGTTTAACTGAAGGAAGAGGCAGTGGTTGAACCGACACAGAAGTAGATGCCAAAACCGGAGTTGGAGCATAAGGTAAATCAGGAGATGAAGATGGAGTGTGTTCTGGTGAATCAAAGTCCAACTTCCTTTTAAGTGAAGGAGGAGAGACCTCAACCATCATTGGGTCAATACCTGCCTTCCTCATCTCAGCTCTTTCTCTTAGCTCTCTTGCAAAAGCTCCTTCAAGAGGTGAGTGATCTCTTTTGTAGTCAGCCTCACTGAAGTCTATAGCTCCTGGTGGCCTTGACTGCCAATGCTCCACATAATCACTTTTCTTCACCAACTTCCTCCTCTTCTTTGGCGGTTGAACCTCAAGAACTTCAACATCTTGCTCAGGTTCACCAAGTGCCTCAGACATATCAGTCTGCTCAGGCAATGCTGCAGCCTCAAACTCATCGGTTTTCTCAGGCTGAACCACAATGGTAGATACAGCGGTTTGTTCAACTAGAACCGCATCCTCTAACACTTCGGTCTGCTCAGGATCGGTTTGAGAGGAGGGTTTGAGGTTTGGAAAGGCTTTGAAAATTTCAGCCAACTGTTCTTCAGAGAATTGAACAGAGGGCGGTTTAGAAGTGGAAGGTTTAGGAGGAGAAGGGATAGGAAGAAAAAGATGAGGTGAAGGGATAAGTTCTGGAATGGATTTTGCCTTGGCGGCTTTAAGAGAGGAGGCATCCTTAGCAAAATTTAAGGATTTCTCCACATTTTGATGTAATGGAGAGAGGGGTTTAACTTGAGATTTGGGAATAGAAGGTTTTGAAGAGATAGGTTTTGAAAGAGTAGGAGATAGTCTGATGGGGGGAAAAGAGGTTGAAGAAGATGAAGGTTTAGATGATGGTTTGGATAAGGGTTTGGAAGGCGGTTTGGATAGGTTTGCTTTTGTAATAACCGAAGGGATTTGAGCAGTTCCCTTTCTTTTCCTTGGAGCAGCGGTTTCCTTGGGACGAGCCGCAGGTATAGACCGAGCTGCAGGCTCCCCCTCAACCGCAGGCTCCCCCTCAGCCTGTACCACGGTTTGAGCTAAATGACTTAACCCCAGTCGGTTTAGAGTGGCAGTTTGACCTTCATTTCTTAGCATCGTAGCATGGGCCTGATCAGCAATGGCACCAGCATACGGTTTCCCTGATTTGTTGAGCCGAGCCTCAGGAAATGGGCCACGTTCGGCTTCAGGAAGAGGGTCCTCATTCCAAACAGTTTGAGCATACCGCCATCCAAAGGTTGTTCTGAATGTATCAAGTCTTGACAATCCAAAGATAGATTTTTCACTTGGATCCAACCAATAGTCCTTGTGTTCAGTAGAGAACTTGAAAATGGCAGTATCTTGATGCAAGAACTTTGTCAGCAACCTGCAATGAGTTCTGACCTTGGATTTTCCAGCGGCTTTAGCAGCATGGAGGCGGTTTAGAGCATTTATAATCTCCTTCATCACAACCTTGGGCCAGTGCAGTTTCTTCCCTTTAAGAATGGCCACACAGTAAGCATACTGTTCACTTGTAAAGTTGTTGTGGTTTCCATTCTTGCACATGACTCCAGAATCTACCAGTTCACAAAGATGAGCCATCACCTCTCCAAAGTCCTTTTTGGAGGAATTCTTGGTGGAGAAAGAGTTAACTCCAATCAGCTCCATTGTAGTATTGCTTAGAAGTTCCGGTTTTATCCCCATAACACCAGAGTTCTCAAGACCAGCTAGAACTGCAATCTTGGAAGCGGTTAGGATCACTTCTTTGCCACAGACGGTGGACTTGATAGCATCTTCAAATTTTATTTCACCGGATTCCAGATCCCTTATCGGTTCTCCTCTTACATCTAGTAATTCAGCCTTAGTGGAGATCCCATTCTCAAAGAATTCGGCGCAGATAATAGTAACAAACTGCGGTTCATCCATAAGAAACAGAGGTAGCAGTTTAGCATCATTCAACAGTTTGAGGAGCTTCCTTCCAACTGCATCTTGTTTAAGTTCATTCTCAAGAATCCTAGAGCCGGGAACAAAGTTTGAGGGATCCTGAAAATATTCTTAGTTAGAAATAATTTAAAGAATGATAGTTTGAATCCTTAAGCAAACCGCGGTTTGATTAAGTACTACAAACTATAACAAAGAATCCTAACAATGAAAACATGCGGTTCAAGGAGAGTAAGGGTAAAAATGTAAAAACAAAGAATGAAGGAACAGTGAAGGCAAAACGGATCAAAGAGGGAAAATTTTGAAAAAGAGTTTGAATGTATGAAGAACACTAAGAACAGAGTATGAATATGCAAAACAAAATCTTAACCAAAATATGGAAAAATTATATCAAAATGATCACAGAGAGTAGATTCTAACAAAGTTCTAAATAGACTAAGACAAATAACAACATATGAACCCAGAATTTGCAAATTTTCGCAAGAACACCAAATAACCCCAAAATTGATTTTGCTCAAAATTGAACACAAATCTTAAAACAAAGTAATCAAACAGTGTATATAAGTAAATGCGAACACAAACCAACCAAGAAATTGAAGTAAAAGCATAAAATGATCAAAGGAAGATGAACAAGCTTTTAAGCTTCAACAATGGCGGATAAATAAAGTATACTGAGTTAGGGTCCAAAATTTCATACCATATCAGGCTTCGATGGTTTGGACGATGTAGAAGAAGAAGCGAGATCAATTGATTTCTTTGGTGCCATTGAAAATATTGTTTAAGTAAGAAAATTTAGTGAGAACAGAGAGAGAGAGGGATGAATGCGTACAGAGGAGAGAGAAGGGTTTTTGCTAAAAAGAGTAAGAAGGTAAAAAGATAAATTAAAAAATGGTTTGTCTTGTATACTCAATTAACCACCTCGGGTAGTGGAGCGGGCATGACGGCTGAAGGAAACTCAACCGTCAGTGTACCTGTCGATTCGCAATTAATGCGGCAGAGATAATTGCAAAAAGGTCCTTAATGAATGAAGTGACATAAAGTAGGGACTAAAATGCAATTTCATACCTGAGCGGTTTTGCGTAAACCGACTTACCTTTTCCTCATTATCGGTTTTGGTGAAACCGATATCTTTCAGATCTATATTCGGTTTCAGTAGAGAAAACTGAAACCTTGCTTTGACAATTCGGTTTGGATAAAACTGAAATTGTTCTACTTGACTCTTCGGTTTGAGTGGAATCTTTAGCCGAACCATCTTGTTGCGGTTTTGTCTATTGAACCGCAAACTATTTGCATTTTCTTAATAGAGCCAAAATACTTAACAAATATTATTAGAACAAGAATAAATAGGCATGAATTATATTAAGTAAGTTCCAGCATACCCATTTCTCCTCGTAAATGTAAGAACCTAGAATTTTCGAGCGGTTTGGTGAGAATATCTGCAATTTGATCGTCAGTTCCCACCTTTGCTAGGAAAATGTTCTTCTTTTCAACATGATCTTTGAGGAAATGATATCTTATGTCAATGTGCTTGGTTTTTGAGTGTTGTACTGGATTGTTGGAGATTGATATTGCTGCAGTACTATCACAATAGATAGGGCAGTTCTTCTCAAATACTTCATAGTCTTCCAACTGCTGTTTCATCCAGAGAATTTGAGAGCAACAGCTTCCAGCCGCAATATATTCAGCTTCAGCGGTTGAGACTGAAACCGATGCTTGTTTCTTGCTGGACCATGATACAAGCCGGGTTCCAAGGAACTGACAAGTACCACTTGTGCTCTTTCTGCTTATCTTACATGCTGCAAAGTCAGCATCTGAATAACCTAATAGATCAAATGAAGATTCTTTGGAGTACCAAAGTCCAAGGTTAACAGATCCACATAAATATCTAATAATTCTTTTAACAGCAATAAGATGAGATTCTCTAGGGTCAGCTTGAAATCTAGCACAAACACAAACACTGAACATGATATCTGGCCTACTAGCAGTTAAGTAAAGTAAAGAACCAATCATACCTCGGTAGAGAGTCTGATCAACTTTCTTACCTCGTTCATCTTGATCCAAACTGCAGGCCTTTTGCATTGGGGTATCAACTGGCTTAGCGGTTTCAAGCCCAAATTTCTTGATCAAATCTTTGGTATATTTGGCTTGGTTGATAAAAATTCCATCATGACATTGCTTGATTTGGAGTCCAAGAAAGAATGTCAACTCTCCCATCATACTCATCTCAAATTTACCTTTCATAAGCTTCTCAAACTTAACACACATAGTCTCATTAGTAGAACCGAAAATAATATCATCAACATATATTTGAACTAATAATGAATGACCTTTGTGTTTAGCAATAAATAGGGTTGTATCAATTTTACCTCTAGAGAAGCCTTGTTCAATAAGAAATTTAGATAGAGTGTCATACCATGCTCTTGGAGCTTGTTTGAGTCCATACAAGGCCTTCTTGAGCTTGAAGACATGATTGGGATATTTGTTATCTTCAAATCCTGGCGGTTGAGCTACATAAACTTCTTCTTGTAGTTCACCATTCAGAAATGCACTCTTCACATCCATTTGATATAACTTGAATTTCTTGAAGGAGGCATAGGCCAGGAACAATCTAATGGCTTCAAGTCTGGCTACAGGTGCAAAGGTTTCATCATAATCAATCCCTTCTTCTTGCCTATAACCCTGAGCAACCAACCTTGCTTTGTTTCTTGTAATGGTACCATTTTCATCCATCTTATTTCTGTATACCCATTTTGTTCCAATTACAGTGTGATCTCTGGGCCTTGGAACTAGAGTCCAAACTCTACATCTTTCAAACTGATTGAGCTCTTCTTGCATTGCAGCTACCCAACTTGGATCACTTAGAGCTTCATCTACCTTCTTCGGTTCCATCTGGGATAACAGTGCGGTTGAGAACAAACTGTGGTTATCTCTATGTGTTAAGCTTCCTCTTGTTTGAACACCAGAACTGATAGGACCTATAACATTAGTTGTTGGATGGTCTCTATGCTCATTGATTTCTGGAGGGAGGTCATCATGAACCACTATTTCTTGAAGATTTTCCAGAGGAGGCTCTTCTTGATATTCATTGAAATCTTCATTGAAGGTGATGTTGGGAACTGGATCAACGGTTTGAATGGGATCAGAAGAATGCGGTTCTACAGCAACACCTTCGGTTTGATTTGGAGCGGCTGGAGAACCTGATGGAGCGGTTTGAGTAGGTTGGTCATTTGCGGTTGCATGATTAGGGTAAGATGTACCTGTCTCAAAACCACTGAAATCATCAGCAACATTTGGAGCCATATGTGGCTCAAGAAGATTATGTTCATCAAATGTAACATGGACTGACTCTACAATTTTTAAAGATGTCTTATTGAAACAACGAAAAGCTTTGGAGTGTTTTGAATAACCAACAAAAATACCTTCATCGGCCTTAGCATCAAATTTACCTCGATGCTCTTTGCCATTGTACAAGATGTAGCACTTGCATCCAAATATCTTGAAGAAGGCAATGTTGGGTGATCTGCCTCGCCACAATTCATAAGGAGTCTTGTTGTGAACTTTGATGATTAGGGAGCGGTTCTGGGTGAAACATGCGGTATTGATGGCTTCGGCCCAGAAGTATTTGGGAAGCTTTGCTTCTGCAATCATTGTCTTCCCGGCTTCAATCAAAGTCCTGTTCTTTCTTTCTACAACTCCATTCTGTTGTGGAACCCCAGCGGCAGAGAAGTTATGATCAATTCCATGATCATCACAATATTGAGCAACACCATTGTTTGTAAATTCGGTTCCATTATCTGAACGCACGGCAACAATGTCATCCAATTTTTGAGTTTGGAGCTGTCTAAAGAGAGCGGTTACGATGCCATAAGTATCATCTTTAGAGACCATCATTTCCACCCATGTATATCTTGAATAATCATCAACCACCACAAGTGTATAGCGGTTTCCTCCAATACTGGCGGTTGGGACAGGTCCAAATAAATCCATGTGCAGCAATTGCAAACAGCGGTTCGTTGAAGGTGCGGTTTTACTAGGAAATGACTGTTTGGGCTGCTTTCCAAGCTGGCATGCTTTGCACTTTTCATCATGATGGTCAGCCACTTTGGGTAGTCCTTTTACTAGACCATCCCTGTGCAGTTTTGCTAGATACTTGAAGTTCAAGTGGCTGAGCCGCTTATGCCATAACCAGCTGCTTTCACTTATGTTTTTGGCTACAAAACAGAGGTCAGCAATAGAAACAATATTGCTTAAATCTATCATATAAACATCACCTGTTCTGTTGCCAGTCAGTAGAGTGACTTCAGAGGAAGCATCTTTGATATAACAGTTACTTGATGTGAAGATGCAGTTCATTCCTTTGTCACAGAACTGAGATATGGAGAGAAGGTTGTGCTTGAGTCCTTCTACTAATGACACATTTTCAATAGTCACCTTTCCTCGTTTGATTGCTCCATATCCTACTGTTTCTCCTTTCTTGTTGTTGCCAAACACTACTGGGGGACCTTTCATTTGGATGAAACTGCAGAGTAGTTCGGAATCTCCAGTCATGTGTCGTGAGCATCCACTATCCAAATACCAGAGATCCTTCTTCTTCTTCGCGGTTTCAGCCATAAAACATGAAATCTGAAAAATAAACATGAAAGGTTTTGGTCCCCCTTATTCTTTGGGTCCTAGGGTTAGCAGCTTTTTGGGACCCACACTTGTTTGACCTTAGGATTTTTACGTCCCTTGGCATTGGGTGTGAATCTTAAAAGACAATGACCAGCACTATGACCAAAATCAGCACAAATAGCGCAATGAATAAATCCAGGTTTTGGTTGCGGTTTTACAAACCCTTTACTGACCTTTGGTTTCTCATGTTTTACTGGGTCAGCGGTTTTGGCTTTAACAAAGATTACCTTCTTGAGCTCAACCTTCCTCTTAGGTGCGGCTTTAGGAAAATGATAGGAATTTCCTTAAACCGACTAGGAGCGGTTTCATCACTCAATACTTCCTTGGTTGCCTCAGCCACTATGGATTTCTCTTTCCACTTTGAATCTCTCCCAGTCTGGTTTTTAGGGTACTCAAAGAAATAATTTTGCCTTTTAATTTCTTGTTTTGAGCCCTTTTTACCAGCATGATTAACCTTAGGAATTTCTTTGGTTTGTTCAGTAGGTTTCACACCACCTTCGGCACAGAGACAAGGACACTTACACCCATCATCGGTTTTAAACCCCAATCCACTTTTATCCGAAGTAGGAATTTGTGAATTTAGGATTTGTTCCACGATGACACCAGACTTAGTCCATACATCGGTCACCTTATGGAGGTCATCCCTTTGTACGGTAAGATCATGGATTTGGGTGAGAAGTACCTCGGTTCTGTCCTTCAGATAGCGGTTTTCATCCACAATAGTAGATATCCCAGCAATTTGGAGCTTGAGATTTTCAATTTCCTCCTTGTGGGATTTACATACACGTTGGGATTCTTCAAGTTCCGCAGCCATTAGTTTATATGCCTTTTTAAGTACAGTGTGTTGTTGACATATAATATTTGCACGTTCTAGTACCTGATCATCATGACTTTGGTCTGCTTGAACCTCGGGAGTGTAGTTTGGTGTTGTAGGAGCTCTGCTTGATCTAGCCTCAGGAGTCTTAGGTGAAACTGACTTCATTTGTTGTTTTGGCAGTGGAAGGCTTTCGTCAATTTCAATTCTTTCTTCAAATCCCATGAGACAGAGATTAGCAGTTTCTTCATCATCACTTTCATCTGAGTCTGAACCCATCCATGTCAGCGGTTGATCTCCTTGGTCAGCTACCATTCCTCTTATTTTCACGAACTTCTTGTTGAATGGTTTCTTTGCTGGCGCGGCTTCATAGCGCGGTTTGGGACAACTTGACGCAAAGTGACCTGGTTGTCTGCAGTTATAACAAACCAAGTCTTCCCTTGTCTTGGGATCTGCAGTTTTGTTGAATCTGGTTGGAGGGACAAACTTTGCTGGGCCTTTGGATGGAAATTGAGATCTATTATTTTTCCTGAACTTGGTGTATCTCTTCACATACAAAGCAAATTCTTCATCATCCATTTCATCAAAATCAACTTGAGTAGAACTTGAGGATTGTGATCCTACACTCTGAGCATAAGAACTTTGAGGAGGATTGTAGGATTGATGAGACTGCTGATAAGATTGATAAGATTGAGGATATGGTTGATGTGATTGAGGATAGGATTGTTGAGACTGCTGGTAATATTCAGAAGGTGCGGTTTGAGGATTATATCTAGGAACATTTTGGTCAGGCGGAGCGGTTTGCAGGTGGAGGTGAGGAGCGGTTTGATGATGGTCTGGATTGTAGACAGGAGATGAGGTATTGTTGAATGCAGCTAGAGAGAGGGTCTTAAATCTGCTTTCGGTTTCATGGACCTCTTCAAGCTTAAATTCAAAAACCTTCAGCATGGCATACAAGTGTCGAAGATCAAGAGCTTCCAAGTCCTTGTTGTCTTCAATGTTAGTAGTTTTGATCAGCCATTTGCTACCAAGTGCTTGCATGAATCTCATGTTCAAATCTGTATTAGAATAGACATGTCCAAGAGAAAAACAAACGTTAACAATATCAATAAACCTCTCATAGCATTGTCTAAGAGATTCCTTAGGATCTTTAACAAAATAGTCAAAGAGTCTTCTCTGTTGATAGAGGCGGTTCTTCTTGGTATCTGAATCTCCTTCCAGAAAGTCAACTATAGCATCCCAGGTAGCCTTTGCGGTTTTGCAGTGAAGCACCTTAGAATGAGTCCTCAGGTCAATAGCTGACACTAGCATGGACATAGCTCTTCCATCAAAATCCACATTGATGCGGTCTGCATCAGTCCATTCACTTTCTAATTTCTTAACTTCAGCTTCTTCTCCTGCGGTTCCTGCACGTGGATTAGCTTTCATAGGAACATATGGTCCATCAGTAACCGCGGTCCACAGTCTACGATCACATGAAATCATGTGTTTCATCATCCTATCTTTCCAAAAAATAAAACTATCTTCATCCAGAATCGGTAAGTGATTCGAATTGGATGTTTGCATCATATGGGTGTTTGTGTTTGCCATTGGATCAGCACCCAAGCGGTTAAGCTTGTAAAAACAAGTTTGGTGGATAAGCTCTGATACCACTTGTTGGTCCCAGAGGGCAACAAGGGTATAGAACCGCTAGAGGGGGGTGAATAGCGGTCCAAAACCTTTTCGAAAATACCCTTAAAATCAACCGAGTACTTATCAGTTTGGCCAACTGCGGTTCAAGGCACAAGAACCGTACTGATAAAATGCACAGCGGAGTTTGCGGTTTGGCCAAATTGGTTAGTTAAAGAGTTGGGAAGATTGACTCGGGTTGAGAAAACACTATGATGCAACAGAATAGTTAAACTTAAAGTTTAAAGGAAAACACAATTCATCTTTCAAGTCATTTCGTGTATGGAAGCGAGTTCAAGACCACAAACAAGAAAGATAAATATCAAGACAGAAAGTAAAGATCAAACACACCAATTGAAGAGGTTCGTTCTTAAATGAACTACGTCCTCTACCTAGATGGTTAGTCTAGGATTTTCTAATAGCTATAAGACTTGTATTAATTTAGAGGAGGTTTTACAAGATAAATCTAAACTCTAAACAATAAGTCTAACCTAAGCTATAATAACAACCGGTGTTTTCGAAGTATATAATCTATGTGATCATATAAATCGGGTGTGTGTGTGAAAAGAAATCAAATGCTCTAAGTATCTAAATGATGGTTGAGCAAATAGAATTCTTTCGGTGTAAAGGCTAAGTATGAATGGTTGTTAGGCTTGAAGCTTTGATGAAGAACTGGGTTTGCAATGGAGATGGTTGAAGATATGAATATCTGGGTTTAAATCTTCAAAGCAAACTTGAATACTTGGGAATGAATCTCTTGAAGCTCAGCAACCTTCATTGTTGAATAATGAAGGCTATTTATAGGCAGAGCACCCTTGTGACCGTTGGGTAAATATTTGAATCAAATCTGAAGGGTACAGTGCTGTCGAAATCCCATTGGTTGAGCTGTCATTTTCGTCCTTGGTTTTGTCTTGTAGTCCTAGGTAGTTGTTGCACCACTACCTGACAATTGTCCTTTATTGCAGAAAGGACTAACGGTAAACAATTCAAACTGATGGACAAACCGACATTCCTTGCAGAAACTCCAAGTTAACTTAGAGTTATTTTGACATGACATAACAACATCCTTTTACGGTCAAAAAGGGAATGTTTGTCTAAGGAATAAATGACATCTCTTTAATTCTTCAATAACTGCTCTGCGGTTTCACCAAGCATAGGGGCGGTTTGAAGAATGATCTTGATGTGCGGTTTCATCAAACATGCAAACTGCAGTTTGATGAAACTGAAGAGATCCATGCTGGCGGTATCAAGATGACGGCTTGAAGCACTAAACCGCTAAAGATACAACCGAACTATACTCAGCCTAGAAAATGAAAAATCTAGAAATGGACTTACCTAAAAATTGAAGTAGAACTTCATTACATGCGGTCCTAAAGTCCATAAAAAGACACGTGGAATGGATCAATCAAATTAAGGTGGGTGTACTAACAATGAATCCTAACATCCTTCCTTCTTCCCGGGCCAATCCTCTTCGGGTGAAGGCTCAAGCATGGCAGAGTCCATTTTCTTCTTTGACCCCAGCATGTACCCACCTCGTCCTTTGGAGAGGGTTCATTCGCCTCCGGAGGACCCTTATCCGGACTCAGATTAGGATGCACCAACCTGAACAAATTTTCTTTTGATTTGTTTTATTCAAAAACGATGTATGAAAATTCGCTATCTTTGGTTGTTTAAAACATTGTCCCTTTTATTTGTAAATTCACCATTTATGCATAGCTTGGGCCTCGAGAGGGCTTTGTGGTCATTTCTGGACCGTCGGGGATTCCCGAAACGTGTTTGGACTCATTTATTTGGACCTTGACACGTATCTGACAGGTTTTTGAACAAGTGAAAATGAGTTTCACTTGTGGGAAATCAGCTGATACAAGCTGCTGATATGAAATTTTTCACATGGAAAAACCAGCCGTACGGATCATACAAGCATGGTTGACTTTTCGACCAAACTTTCTGAGGACTTTTAGGGAATTTTGACAGACGGGAGACCTTATTTGACCCAGACCGTTTTTCCCAAAGCATGAATCTTCGTTGGTCCTTCCATTCCACGATTATGGCTCGCCAGCCCCAGTGCGTTGCCTTGCCGGAAATTATTCCTCGGGTTTCACAGTCATGGCTTGCCAGCCCCAGTATTTTGCCTTCGCCCGGAACTATTCCTCGGGTCTCGCCCTTTCCCTTTGGGTGCGCATCTTCCCCTGTTCGGGACGCGGTTCGCTCTTCTCACGGGTTTCTTCTTCCTAAGCATCCAATCATATCACTTTTCCCTTTCTCACATTTCCCACCATCTTCTCTTTCTAGGAGTGGCCTAGCCGACTTCTGACACGGACAATAGCAATAGTTAACTCTGACACGGACAAGAGCAAATCACGCTTGCTCACACGAATAGACACACATAGGCATTTACGGGAGTGAGTCCCTTTTCTGAGGAAGGAAACCTATGGACAAAAATTCACGTGTTTGGCTCTTTCCTAAGATGTGTAAAATAAGACTTGTCGAGGCATTCGAAATCAGCCTTAATTAATGTCATCAAAACGGTTGCTCGAATGGACCTTGTTCAGTATTAGGTCAAAATTCAAGCAATTAGCCTTAACATGCATAAATGTTGTGATCATTTGAGATTCAGATTCGATCAATGGCAAGATCAAAGTGTGTTTAGGAGGAATTAGTCATTATCCGGGAGGTTGGTCATTCACGGGACCAAGGAAAGAGAACCAGGTCATTTTGGGAGGACCGAGGTTCGATGGATTCATTTCCCGCTATGACCGGACCCGAAGGTTGCCTACGTTCCCCTCAATATGAGGAGCTCAGGTCGTCGTAGTTCTGCTATGGGCAGCTTTGGCCGGGATTGGTTTTCTTTTGCTATCTCGGAGGACGTTGTTGCTCACTTTGCTTTGCGGTGATCCTTTTGAGATGGATCTCTTGGGATGAACCCTTTTGGGTGTGGATGGGTTTCTTGAGGCAAGCGTTTTCTTTTTGCTATTTCCTCTCCTCCTTTCCTTTCATTCATTTTCTTTTCTCATCATTCAATTTTTTCTCTTCTTTTTTTTTTTTTTTTAGGAGGAGGACAACACTAGCCCTGGCTCTCTTTTTCGGGTATTAGCTCCTTTGTAGCCCCTTGGCGGTGTGCCTGTCACTTTGGGCTGACTTTGAAAGTTCGGGAAGCCCTCTGCCTGACTGCGCGCATGTGATCACTGTTAAACCTTGGTGGTTGAGCAACAACGCCCTCACTTTTTCACTGTCTCGGGATGTCTTTGGCGTGTATCAGGGATTTATCTTAAAAAGGTGTATGGGGTTGTGTATCGGGAGAGTGTATGGGGGAAGATTTTCCATTAATGATTTTCTTCATGCCAATTGATCACAACATTTATTCATATTAAGATTAATTATTTGAATTTCTTACTCTTTTGCGTTTAGGTCCGTTCATCCTTTAATGAGTCGTTGTCGACTGTTACGCTTGGGAGTCAACTCATCATTTTGGGGATATAGCAATCACTTGACAACATTAATCAAAGCGATTCCGAGAGTTAATGCGTTTTTCAAGATAATGCCTCAAGTCTAGAGAGAATAGAAGTAAAAACGATCCATTTCACGGGAGATTCAATTTTTACAAACATAGACTCAACTATTGACTCTATTGACTCGATCATTCTACTATTCACCGTTTCGACCATGCCCAACTCCGTGGCTTTTCACATAACATTTGCCTCGCAGGGCTTTTCATAAAAGAAACAAAAGACTTTGTCCACAACGGACTTTTGAAAGACTCTCTAGAACCTACGAGACTGGACCACTCCTAACCATCTTCCTTCCTCTTTTTCCTTTTCTTCACCTCACACCCATTCCTCGTCTTGCTTGGTGATAACCTCCTTATCGATGAGCGATTGGATATGATTTCTCAAGGTGAGACAGGCATTCGTAGAATGACCCGAGGCCGGGTGATACTTGCAGTGTTGCTTAGGATCATGGTGCGCTTCGAGCGGTTCGGCCCATATTACGTGGCGACCCAGCAGTTCCATCTTTCCTATCCGGAGCAAGTGCTCCAACATTTGTTCCCTCGGCATTCCTAACTCATGGAACCAACGATAATGGGCCCCTTTCCCTTGGGGGTGAAATCCTCCTACAACCACCGCGGGCTCCCCATGGGATACTGTAACGGGCTGGAGCTGATCTCGAGACTTTTGCCCATCTTGAACTGAGTGACCGGGGGTGGTCCTCGGGGAGGGAGACAGCTTCTCCGAGGACTTTTTGATTTCCTCGATAGATTTTATAATCTCGTGCAGGCATTCTCGGGTGTTCCTCGAGTTGTGCCTTTCCAGTTCATCTGACAACTCTGCTCGGTTATGTAGAAGTTCGCAGCGGCCATCGTATTTTTCCTCGAGGTCCTTCCTGAGATTTGTGCCATTCTTCTCCCACAATTCTTCGACCCTCTTGTGGAAGAGCTCCTTAATTTCCTCACGGAGCTATTGGACCACTTTGATCGCCTCATTACGATCAACCTCGGCCCTCCGCACTTGCTCTCTCATTGTGCTGACTGTCCTTTCTAAGAGCTTTACTCTGCCCTCCAATCGGGCATGTGCGTCCAATCTGATGTCCATCTCGTTTGCTTGAGCTTTGCTTGCCATTGTTTCCTATAGCACAAAGGACCGACAAGCCGTAAGGGCATCGTGGAAAGAATCTCGAAAAGTCATGCTTTGAGTAAGGTGGGGACTTGACACAAAGGAGATTTTGACTCATTGAGAGAAACGAGTTTGACCCTTTGGGGGGGGGAGCTCAAGCCATGCATTTTGGCTGAATCTAACAATTTCCACCTTTTAGAAAAGGATTTTGCTTATTTTCTAGTCACACGAGCAAACGTTAGCGCGCAATTTAATGACTTAACGCTTATTATTCATGTACCCTCAAAGCACGTTTTGTTCCTAATTGGTTGGAAAAGATTTCTCTTCTTTTTCGCAACTATTCTAAATCTGGATCAGTGGAGGCCATCACTACGCCTATAGACCCCTCGTTTTTCACCTGTACTGCACACTCCTAAGGACGGACTATCCCGGGAGAGGGTCCTATAGGGCAAGCGGCTTCCACCGACCGAAAGAAATGATCCTAAGGTCTAGTGCATCGTAATTATGATTAAGCCCCAGTCGGGATCGAGACTGTTCGGAAGGTTGTACCGATATTCTGACATGACCCCATTTTGAATGAGGTGTTTCGATCCTCGACCATGGGCTTAAGGATGATTAACAAGACCCGTTCATTAGGGCTTAACGACACGGTGTTACCCCATCTTTAGCAAATGACCTTTGTTAATTGTGGTCGTCATTAACACACGAGTTAGAGGTGGGTTAGGCCACGCTTGCATTACATCAAGGAGTCGTAACCCGGGCATTAACTTGGCCACAATTTACTTTGGACACATGCTTAAAGATAATGGCAACGTGAACTAGACCAAAAATCAACCAAAGTCACGGTATTTGTGTGTCACGGACATGTGTGGTTGACTCGGCTCGAAAGGGGAGGTGGAATGGACCCGTGCGCGCTCGAAGGGAACAAAAGCGCCAATCAAGCTGCACCTGGCATCCATCCCGGGCTTAAAGGGTATTTGGAACGTGCAAGGCCAAGTGCGCGTTGTATGAAGTCAATTTTATATTCCCTTTTTGAGTCAAAATAGAGATTTTTGTTTTGTTTTTCAACATGATGAGCATGGCATAAGCAAGATATGAACAAGTATGAACAAGCATGGAGCAAGCAATTTATACACAATAAGTCAAAGAATACAAACAAAGACCAAAACTTGTATATGTATCAAGTTGTGCACAACCAAAAAATTTTCGAATCAAACATTTTGCCAAAAGAACAATCTTTACATTGAAACCATTTGTACAAAGCAAGTTGTGCACAACGCAAAGAGTCAAGAAATTTTTACAAAAAAGGGGGTTATACACAATGAGATTTTGGAAATCATTTTTATTGACAAAAGATCATGCATAACCAAGTTTTAAAAACCAAGTTTTGGCCAAAGGAATAAAGGTAATGTGCACAAGTAAGGCTGTAAATTTCAAACCTGGACAAGCAGAAGCAGAAGGCAATTCAGAATGTTGCTGCCCTGCACAAAATTGTTAATTTGTAACATTCTGACCCTTTACCAAAGTAGCCGTACGGCTAGACCAAGAGGGTTGAGATTTTTCCTCAGTTTCTCCAACTTCTGATCATCATGCTCCAATTTATTGCATTTCCAGAACGTATGCACTCAAAACAGTTCAAACAGAAACAGCAAACACACACAATCATGCACAAAGTTAACTAACGGAAACGGGAGTTTGACCCACACAAAAGTGCTTCCAAAGCTTCTAAAGAGAAGTTCGTAAGCACTTTATCTCCCTAGCGGAGTCGCCACTGTAAGGATCCCGTCCCTCGGGGGTGAACAAGCGAGGTTCGCACGAGGAAGAAATGCCAAACACGGGTAACTTTCTTAACGAAAAAGAAACGGAGTTGCCACATTTGTTAATTTTAAACCAAACAAATGAAAATGGTTAGAGAAGGTGAGTTCGGAGATCAAGTTACACTTTGGGAAGAACATATTTGCGGTTCACCCAAAATGCCTCGGAAAACCGAGTCTCCCTTGTTAGTTTAAAAATGTGCATGTGTGTGTGTGTATTTAACGGAAAAGTTTCTGTTATTGGTTTTGTTTGGAAAAAACTTAACTGAAAGGGTCTGTTTATTAAGAAAATAAGGATCAGAGGGCAAAACATACATTTTTCCCCCTGTTCCCAACATAGCCGTACGGATGTACGGGCAGTTTCCTGGGATTTTACAGTTCAGTCAAGAACAGTCCAGTTTCAGAGCAGAAACAGAACATTCTGTTGAAACTGGACAGAACTGTTTTGATTCCAGTTTGTTTAAAACACTTTATGAGTTTAAATACAACATTCCTATGCCAAATGATCATCACTTAGTCCCCAAAACAAGTATTTGGGTGTGATCATGAGAAATCCTTGGAGAAAATTGAGAAAAGTTGATGAACATGCCCTTTGGGCCAAAATTGACCATTTGGTGATTAAAGATTGAAACTTTATCTCCAAGATGGCATTTTTATGACTTATTAACCTTTAAAGAGTCAAATTAACATATAAAGATTAAATCTTTATAACCCCAAAGGGGACTTTAGAGCTAGATCAATGTTGGATGATAAAGATGGAAGCTTTATCATCCAAATGATCATTATTGCCAACAAAAGCATCATTCCAACTAGACAAGAATGTAAATGACAATCAACAAGCCATGATCATCTAGGTTTGAACCTCTTCCACACAAGGCATGGAGGGCACCTTAGATCATCTCATGGCTTGGACAAGAGAAATATAGAGTAATATATGTATATTTGCTTGAATGGACAAGTCTTGCATAAATGTAAAGTTGCTTGAATGGACAAGTCTTGGAAGTAATGTAAAAGTGCTTGAATGGACAAGTCTTGCAAGTAATATAAAGATTAACATAAACTTAAACAAAGATTAAAGATAAAATAGAGTTATAGATTAAGAGAAGGGAGGGGGAGAAGGTGGCTTTACCTATTTTGGTTTAGCCAATCTTCCTTTCTCTCTTTCACTCTTTGTTTCACTCTTCTCTCACACTACTGCAGTGATTTTGACAGAGTAATCCTTCTTATGTTATTCCCCCCCCCCTGAAATGATCAGCATGGGGTTCAATTTATAGAGGCTAGGGGTGCCCAAAGTAGCCGTACGGCTAGGGACCTCATGTGCCCAAACCATCCGTACGACTCGACTTGGCGAGCTTCTGGATTTTTCCAAGTTTAATTCCAGTTCAGTCCTGGAATATCAGGTTTATCTTAGTGAGGTCCTGGCCCATTGGTTTATCCCAAGAATTCCTCTAAAGTAGGTCGATTTCAGATTGGGGTACTTACAGGTTTGAAGCTAGATCAAATTTTGGATGATAAAGATTGAAACTTTATCATCCAAATGATCATCCTTGCTTCCAATGAACAACATAATCAACCAAAACATGTTCCTCTTCCATTAAAATAGATTAACAAACAAGAAATATCAACAAACCATGATCATCTTTAGGTTAGAACCACTTTCACACAAAGTGTGAAGGGCACCTTGAATCATTTATGGTTTGGACCATATGTATACATAATAGTGATATATATATATATAGCTTGGAATGCCAAGGCTTGTAATACATATATATATATTGCTTGATATGGATAAGACTTGCAAGAAATATAAATTGCTTGAGATGGACAAGACTTGCAAGAAATGTAAGAGATGAGCAAATAAACATGAACAAACAAGGAGATGAAATGGAGAGAAGGATGGGGGAGAAGGTGGCTTTACCTATGTTTGGTTAGGCCAATCTTCCTCTCTCTTTTCACTCTAAACACTCTTCTGGAGTGATTTTCACAGAGTAACACTAGCAATAATCGTTTCTCCCCCCTGGAATGATCAGCAAGGGGTTCAATTGATAGGGGCTGATAGTGCCCAAAGTAGCCGTACGGCTCATGTTGGCGACCTTCTGAATTTTTCAATCTTTTAATTCCAGAACAGTCCCTGTGTCCATATTTTGTCTTAGTGAGGTCTTGGCCTATCAGTTTATCCCTGAATGGTGCCTAGAATTCCTCTAAGTTGGTCAAATTCAGATTGGGGTACTTACAGAGCCCCTCGGCAACGTCACTTTTGAAGAAAGCGGGGTTGTCGATAAACGCATCCCAATATGATGGGAGGACGGCAAAGGCCGATTTGATTCCAATGGCTGGACCTAGAGGTATAGGATTCCTACGTATCCCTATTAGTGGGGAATCAAGCCTATCGTAGTTCAAAAGAGGGGTGAGAGATTTTGAGTCTACTCAAACCTATAGACGACCGTCGAGGTCGGGTGGGGAACTCGGGAATGACACTCATTCGGTCAGAGGCAAAGGTTCGGGCGTGACACTCATTCGGTCAGAGGCGAAGGTTCGGGCGTGACACTCATTCGGTCAGAGGCAAGGTTCAGGCGTGACACTCATTTGGTCAGAGGCAAAGGTTCGGGCGTGACACTCATTTGGTCAGAGGCAGGGACTCGGGCATGACACTTATTCGGTCAGAGGCAAAGGTTCGGGTGTGACACTCATTTGGTCAGAGGCGAAGGTTCGGGCGTGACACTCATTCGGTCAGAGGCGAAGGTTCAGGCGTGACACTCATTTGGTCAGAGGCAAGGTTCGGGCGTGACACTCATTTGGTCAGAGGCAAGGAATCGGGCATAACGCTCATTCAGTCAGAGGCAAGGACGTGGGCATGACACTCATTCGGTCAGAGGCAAGGACTCGGGCGTGACGCTCATTCGGTCAGAGGCAAGGACTCGGGCGTGACGCTCATTCGGTCAGAGGCAAGGACTCGGGCGTGACGCTCATTCGGTTAGAGGCAAGGGTTCGGGCGTGACACTCATTCGGTCAGAGGAAGGGACTCGGGCGTGACACTCATTCGGTCAGAGGAGGGACTCGGGCGTGAACCTCATTCGGTCAGAGGCAGGGACTCGGACATGACACTCATTCGGTCAGAGGCAGGGACTCGGGCATGACACTCATTCGGTCAGAGGCAGGGACTCGGGCATGACACTCATTCGGTCAGAGTCAGAGACTCGGGCATGACACTCATTCGGTCAACCAAAGTCAACATGGGCTTACGTCAAGGACCGCCCTTCTCATTCGAAGTTTTTTCTCAAGATGGGCCATCCGGGTGACCTAGATTTTGCTTCACATGGGGCCACTCGGGGGGACCTAATTTTCGTTTTACAACGGTCGCTCGGGGGACCTAATACATATTTCAAAACGGTCGCTCGGGGGACCTAACTCTTATCTCAAGACGGTCGCTCGGGGGACCTAATTTTCATCTCACAATGGTCGCTCGGGGGACCTAATTTTCATCTCTCAACGGTCGCTCGGGGGACCTAATTCTCATCTTTGCTGGGCTTACGTCAGGGACAGCCAATTTTCTTGGACATTCAATTTGACTCTCAATGAGTCAAAGTCGGGGCTTGACTCCACTTTGGTCAACCGAAGGGATTTTCTCAACACTCATTTGGTTGAAGTCGGGATTTGACTCTCTTTTGGTCAATCAAATAATTTTTAACTGGGCTTACGTCAGGGACGGCCAATTTTCTTGGACATTCAATTTTTAACTCGGGAACCTAATTAATTCTCTAGGTTCAAAGCAAATTGGATGAGCCCCAAAAGGGCATTTTTGGGTATCCTCCTAGGGGAACTTCTGATCACATGGGCCAGTGGCAAGACTGTAATTTCAGGGACAACCCAAATCATCCGTACGGATGGAGAAGGTGTCTCCTTCTTTTTAAACAGAACAGCCATACGGATGGTCTCTTCCTCCTTTCAAAACACAGACGAAATCAGAGAGAGGGAGGGGCGGTTTTTTCATTTTTTCTTCACCAAATCTGTCTGAATTTCTTCCGAAATTCATCCATGGATGCTCGGGCGCGACGGGGCTACCCTAGGGGAGGAGATAGGAGGCTTGACATGGTCCGAAACTTTCGGGGTTACAATATTGACCTCGCAAACTTGGAAACGGGCTTCTACAAATCTCCCACCGTGCATTTGTGCCATGACCGGGTGGTAAGTGTCCTTAAACCCTCTTTTATTCATCTTATGTCAAATTTGAACAATTCCATGCATTTCCTAGTCCTAGGGTTCATGTTTATGCAATTTGGGCATTTTGTGCTTCTTGGTGCATTTTGTGAAATTGGTACCATTATGATGGAATTGGGATTGTTAAGATTGTGGGCATGTGTTCGTTTTCTCGATGGGTCATGCCTAGCTATACTTTCCGAAGTCAAAGTATGTTACCCGTAATTTGTGCATAAAGGACTTGTACCTTAGGTGCGACTAGCCATTTTGACATATTTGTGTTCATGCTAGCACTTCCTAAGGTGGTTTCTTGCATTTTCGGGGAATTGACCTTAATGGTGGGGACGGGCCTCATTATTTTTAAATCCTAAAAACAACCACTTTTGCAAAATGACTATGCAATTTTAAAAAAGGGGGTGGGAAAAATTTCTTCTTTCGAAATACGACCCTTCAAATGCACTTGCAATTTGAAAAGGGGACGGAAAAACTTTCTTTTCAAAACAACCTTTCAAATGTATTTACTGTGTTATTCATACAATTGCTGTGTTTACCTGCAGGATGGTGAGCCCAAATCCTGGGGGTCTCCAGACATTTGCTTTTCTATGTGGGAGGCTATGCCCGCTGTTGTGGGTGATGGGCCTGGTCCGCGAGAGTGGGTGGAGCGTACTGGCCTGGTGCCGTTCATCGAGGCGGTGGGTCGTTTGGTTAACACCAATAGGATCTCTGGGCTTATTACTGCCTTGGGCGAACACTGGTGGGATACGACCCACACCTTCCATCTGAGCTGGGGAGAGGTGACCGTGACTCCCGCAGACTACTCTGCCATCACTGGGCTTTCTTTTGATGGGCGGGCAGTCCTTTGGTCCGACAGGCTTACTGCTGCGGACATCGAGGCGCTCATTGGTTTCTTGGGCCCCGCTAAGGGCTTGGGCATCCTGGTTCAGAAGGTGGATCGGGCCATTCGGGGTATGATCCTGGGGTATATAGCAGGTCGGTTTTCTGCTGATCAGCTCGGACGAGCTTATGTATGGCTTCTCTTGGGTAACACCATTTTTGCCAATGCCGACACCACATGCATGTTCCCCCTGTTGGGTTCTTTGACCACTCCCGAGACCATTCGAAACATTGCTTGGGGAGAGGCTGGGTTGGCCGAGCTATATATGGAGCTCGACAAATTCAGCCGAAAGGCGAGCCGGTCCCTGGCCTTCTTCCAGTTTGTTTTGGAGGTATAATTCTGTTGGTCCCAAAGGGAAACAAGGGTATTGAACCGCTAGAGGGGGGGTGAATAGCGGTTTAAAATCTTTTTCGAAATACCCTTGAAAATCAACCAAGTACCTATCAGTTTGGTCTATTGCGGTTTAAAGCACTAGAACCGCTCAGATAAAATGCACAGCGGAGTTTTGCGGTTTTGGCCAAACTGAATTATAAAGAGTAGGGCGGTTTAAGTGGTTGAAAATGGAATGATGCAACTGACAAGGCACAACTGAAGTATCACAAAAGTATGCAAATCATTTATCAAGTCATTTCACATAAAAGTAAATAAAGCTCATAAACAGAAATGTGAATGACAAGACAGAAATTAAAGATCAAAGACACACAATTTGAAGAGGTTCGTTCTTGAAAGAACTACGTCCTCTACCTAGGTGGTTAGCCTAGGATTTTCTAATAGCTACTAGACTTGTATTGATTTAGAGGAGTTTTTACAAGATTACAAACGAATCCAAACTCTAAATAAACAATCTAACCTAACAATGCTATTATAACAACCTGTGTTTTTGAGGTATATAATCTATAAGAAAATATACTCCGGGTGTGTAGTGTGGAAAGAAATCAAGAGCTCAAAATATCTAAGTGATGGCGAGCAAGTGATTACTTTCTGTGCAAGGCTGAGTTGTGATGATTTGAAGACTTGAAGCTTTGATGAAGAACTCTGGGTTTGCTAAGGAGATGATGAAGATATGAATATCTGGGTTTTCAATCTTCAAAGCAAACTTGAATACTTGGGATATTCTCTTTGAAGCTCAGCAACCTTCATTGTTGAGAAATGAAGGCTATTTATAGTGAAGGCATTAGTGATCGTTGGACAATGAGGTGAGTCATTGTATGGCGGTTTTATGCGCTGTCACAATCCCATTGGTTGACCTATCACTGTCGTCCTTTGCTTTTGCTTTGTGGCAGGAAGTTGTTGGATCACTACCTGACATTGTCCTTTTAGTTGTTGGAAAAGTACAACGGTAACTTTTCAAAAAGCGAGACAAACCGACATTCCAAGAATAACTGAAACATGACTTGAAGTTTAAGGACAAGTCACCAGTCATTCATTTACGGTTGAAAAGCGAATGTTTGTCTTCAAGGAGTAAATGACAGTAATAACTTCTTCAATATCTTGGTCGGCGGTTCCACGAAATGCATGTGCGGTTTCATGAATGAACTTGAAGTGCGGTTTCATCAAAGACATAAACTGCGGTTTGATGAAGGGCTTAAAGCAAATTGAAGTCAAACTTCATTACAAGTAAACCTAAAGTCCATAAAAAGACACGTGGAATGGGTCAATCAAATCAGGTGGGTGTACTAACAATGAATCCTAACAATCTCCCCCTATTTGATTGATGCCATTACCACACTATGATAGAGCAAACATTGTACTTGGTAAGAACATGCTCAAATGAGTATGTATTGAAACTGCATGTCCCAAGTCAAATGCACACACAATGCTAGATCATAGATTTCTAATCTATCAACGAACAAAGAAAATGAAGGACAGATAGAAAAGAGATACATTCAGATGCAAATAAAGAGATATGATTATGAAAATCAGATATGCATGTTTAAACTGAATGTTTAAAACATACACTTAGAAAAAAAAAATCATGATGAATAGTGCATGAGTTTTTAGAAATGCATTGTTCCACAAACAAGTAGTTTGAATAAACAAAGTTTTGGAATATTGGATGCAATGCATTCATTTTCATTATAATCCTTTAAAGGTTTTGGAAGTTACAAAATTACAAGGAGAATAATTAAAGGCAAAAACTGATTACAAAAGGATAGAAAGAATTCTAGTCAGTTCTATCAGGAACCCTGGCGGTGGCTTGGTCTGCGGTTTAAGCAGCATCAGAAGGCTCAACTAGGCTGGCGGTTTCAAACACATATTCAGCTGACTTAAGGCGAAGATGGGTCGGTTCATTTACCTTCTGTAAGTTTTTTTCAGAAAGCTTCTTCAGGTTGTTGGCATACTGAACTAAGTAGTCAGTTGATGAAACCGTTAGATCAGCTAGTTGGTCTAACTTCTTCTCTAGAGCCTCATTCATTTCTTGGGCCGCTTCAAGTCTGAGAGAAGACAGCTCATTCAGAGTTTCAAGCTTCTGTTCTAATTTGAGCTGGTTCTCCAGAAGGGTTTCAATCTTGAATTCCATTCTCCTAATCCGAGGGTCAATAGCATTCTCCCTCTTAATGGCATCAACAAGGAAGGGCAGAGAGGAAAGAAATGCAGATTGGGTAAAAAATGAATCCAGAACAAACTGAATCTTTACTGGATCAGTTTCAAAAAGGGAGGAAGGGAAAGGAATGATAGAAAATGAAGTGTAGGGAAAAGAAGGGGAAATGGAATGAAGTTGGGTATTAGAGAGAGGAATGGAAGTATAAGGAGAGAACTGCCATCTATAGAGATAAGGAAAGACAATGCAGTTTATCCTAAAGAAAAATTGAGAGCAGAGAGAAAAGATGAACTCAACTGCCAGATCTTCAATAATTTGATCAAGAGTTGAAGCAATGAGTTGATCTGAAGCAGCCTGAGATTCATCGGCTGGAAAGATTGCGAAAGGATTTGGACGACCAGACATGAGTCATTGCTCTTCATGTTTGTTGGCGGCTCTGATGATGGCTCCATGGCGGTTGGCTTTGGAAGTAGTAGCTTTAAACCTCTTTAGGTAAGCCGCAATGTCTTGTGCACACTTCCTTTTCAAACCACGCGGTTTGGGAGACCTAACTGCAACTTTGAACTCAGGAAAAACCGAAGGGGCAGAGATATTGATCAGTTGCGGTTGAGCCGACTGTGGAACTGATGAAGCAAAAGGCAGTGTAGGGGATCCAGAAGGTGAAGGAGTGTGCTCTGGTGAGTTAAAATCTAGCTTTCGTTTCAATGAAGGAGGAGCGGTTTCAACCAACATGGGGTCTATTCCGGCCTTTCTCAGTTCAGCTCTTTCCCTTAACTCCTTTGCAAAAGGGCCTTCAATGGGTGAGTGATCCTTCTTGTCAGAAGCTTCAGTGAAGTCCACTGCACCAGGTGGCCTTGATTGCCAGTGCTCCACAAATTCATATTTCTTTACTAATCTTATATTCTTCTTCAGCGGTTGAACCTGAAGATTGTCATCATCTTACTCAGGTTCATCTTGAACTGCCTTAGACACATCAGTCTGCTCAGGCAATACTGCAGCCTCAAACTCATCGGTTTGCTCAGGCTGAACCGCACTTGTAGATACCTTGGTTTGTTCAACTAAACCTCAGCCTCAACCTGTTCCGCAGTTTGATCGGGCTGAACCGCAGCCTCAGACACTTCGGTCTGCTCAGGCTCGGTTTGAGTGGAGGGTTTGAGGTTGGGAAGGGTAGAAAAGATTAGCTGTAACTGTTCTTCAGTGAATTGAACAGTTGGCAGTTTGAGAGGGGATTTTGGAGGTGAGATAGGTTTGGGTTCAGAGGTGGTGGCTTTCAGATTTCTCAAGAGATTTACATCTTGTGCAAAATTCAAGGATTTTTCAACATTTGGCTTGATTGGGGAAAGGGGTTTTATCTGGGGTTTAGAAGAGGTAGGAGGAGTTGATTTAGTGAAGGGAATAGGTTTAGATGAAGGTGGAAGCGGTTCATAAGAAGGATTGGATAGAATAAGGAAGGATTTTGGTAATGAAGGTTTTGGAGGAAGATTGGATGAGGGTTTGGAAGAGTCAGTAGTTTTGGTTTTCTTCTTTCTTGGAGCAGCGGTTTCCCTGGGTTGAGCCGCAGGGATTGCAGGCTCCCCCTCAACCGCAGACTCCCTCTCAACTGGAGCCTCAGTTCCATCCAGGCTAACTCCTAGCCTATTCAAGGTGGCAGTTTGAGCTGCTTCTCTAGCTCTAGTAGCTGCGGCTTGATCTGCTATGGCACCGGCATAAGGTTTGCCTGACTTATTGAGCCGAGCCTCAGGATAGGGTCCTCTCTGTTCTTAAGTCAATGGATCAGCATTCCATACAGCTTGTGCAAACCGCCATCCAAACCCGGTTCTGAAAGCATCAAGCTTTGAAGCACCAAAAAAGGTCTTCTCATTCGGTTGCACCCACTCAGCTTCATTTGCCACAGAAGCCTTAAAGATCACAGAATCCTGATGAAGGAACTTAGTTAAGAGTCTGCAGTGAGTTCTGATCTTTGTTTTTCCAGCGGCTTTGGCAGAAGTATGGCGGCTGAGGGCATTGATCATTTCTTGCATGATGATCCTTGGCCAGTGCAGCTTCTTCCCTTTGTAGATAGCCACGCAGTAGTTGTACTGCTCAGAAGTGAAGTTGTTGTAATTTCCATTCTTGCACATCACTCCAGTATCTACCAAATCACACAACATTGCCATAATTTCTCCAAACTCCTTCTTGGGGGTGGACTTAGTGTTGAAGACAGAAACCCCTAAAAGCTCCTCAGTAGTTTGGCTGACTAACTCTGGTTTGATGGAAAGAATTCCGGAGTTTTCTAAACCAGCCAGAATAGCCACTTTAGAAGCAGATAGAACTACATCCTTTGTCCTGACAGTGGACTTGATGGCATTTTCAGTCTTCACTTCCCCAGACTCTAAGTCTCTGATTTCTTCACCTTTACCATTCAACAGGGGTACCACACAGACAATCCCATTGTCAAAGAATTATGCACAAAGCCTTTTGTCATACTTTGGTTCATCCAATTAGAATAGGGGCAGCAGTTTTGATGATTCAAGTAGAGCAAGCAGTTTTCTTCCAACTGCATCAGCTTCAAATTCGGCTTTAATGATCTGAGATCCAGGTACAAAGTTGGATTCATCCTAAAAATAATCAAAGTTAGTAAGAGTTTGGTGCAAGCAGTTTGATAAACCAAGCATTTAAACTGCTACAAGGAATTCTAACAATGAAATAGACGGTTGAAGCAAAACAGGGGTAAAATGGTAAACACCCAAAACTAGACATGAAAAGGATTTGAAAAAGGATTTGAATGCATGAAGAACATGATGAACAGGGGATAAACATGCAAAACAAAAACTTAACCAAAACATGAAAGAAGTATACCAAAAGACTCGAAAACAGCAGATACTAACAAAGTTCTAAAAGAACAAGTTCAAATAATAAACCCAGAACATAGTATCAAAAGAAATACGAAAGAACACCCGAAAAACCCAAAAATCAAAATTGCTCAGAAATTGAACAAAAGATATGAAATAAACATCAAACCCAGCATATATGAACATATGTAAGCATAATCAACAAAAAATTGAAAGAAAAAGCAAGTAAAAACATTAGAATACGAACAAGCTTTTTCGAACAACAATGGCGGAAAAATATGAAATGCTAGAGTGAAGGGTTCAAGAAATCATACCATATCGCCTTTGGATGTTTTAGATGTAGATGGAGCAGAAGGGTCGGATGATTTCTTAGGTGCCATTAGGATTTCGAAAAGAAATTATGAGAAATATTGGAGGTAGAAGATAGAGTGCAGAAGAGAGAGATGAATGAAGAAGAAGGTAAAAAGGTAAAAAAAAAAAAACTTTGTCTTTTATACTCAAATAACTGTTCCTCGGGTAATGGAACGATGAGAACGGCGCACGATTATCTCCAGATGGCGTCCCACGTCACATAGAATTTAATGCGGCAGAGAAAATTGCAAAAAGGTCCTTATAAATGATATGACATAAAGTAAGGACTAAAATGCAATTTCATACCTGAGCAGTTTGATTGAGCAAACCGACTTACCTTACGTCTTCAGCGGTTTTTCATGAAACTGATGTCTCTCTAATCTGATGGCGGTTTATATGTTTAAACCGAATGACTTTGCTTTCTTGTCAGTTTTGAAAGAACCGATTTCATTCATTTTGACTCGTCAGTTTGATGGAGTATCTTGTACCGAACCATTTATTGATGCGGTTTCAATGATGACAGAACCGCACACTAGATGACTTTTCTAAGCATAGCCAAAACACTTGAACAAAAGATATTAAAAATAATATATATAGATATGATATCTTAAGTTAGTTCTAACATACCCATTTCTCCTCGTAAATGATAGAACCTGGAATTTTCAAGCGGTTTGGTGAGGATATCAGCAATTTGATCATCTGTTCCCACCTTTGCTAGAAAAATGTTTTTCTTTTCAACATGGTCTTTGAGGAAATGATATCTTATGTCGATGTGCTTGGTTTTTGAGTGCTGAACTGGATTGTTGGAGATGGATATTGCAGCAGTGCTATCACAGTAGATAGGGCAGTTTTGTTCAAATATCCCGTAGTCCTCCAACTGTTGTTTCATCCAGAGAATTTGAGAGCAACAGCTTCCAGCCGCTATATATTCAGCTTCAGCGGTTGACACTGAAACCGATGCTTGTTTCTTGCTGGACCATGACACAAGCCGCGTTCCAAGGAACTGACAAGTACCACTTGTGCTCTTTCTGCTTATCTTACATGCTGCAAAGTCAGCATCTGAATAACCTAATAGATCAAATGAAGATTCTTTGGAGTACCAAAGTCCAAGGTTAACAGATCCACATAAATATCTAATAATACGTTTAACAGCAATAAGATGAGATTCTCTAGGGTCAGCTTGAAATCTAGCACAAACACAAACACTAAACATGATATCTGGCCTACTAGCAGTTAAGTAAAGTAGAGAGCCAATCATACCTCGGTAGAGAGTTTGATCAACTTTCTTACCATGTTCATCTCGATCCAAACTGCAGGCCTTAGGCATTGGGGTATCAACTGGTTTAGCGGTTTCAAGCCCGAAGTTCTTTATTAAATCTTTAGTGTATTTGGCTTGGTTGATAAAGATCCCATCATGGCATTGCTTGACTTGGAGTCCAAGAAAGAATGTCAACTCTCCCATCATACTCATTTCAAATTTACTCTTCATTAGCTTCTCAAACTTAACACACATAGTTTCATTAGTAGAACCGAAAATAATATCATCAACATATATTTGAACTAATAATGAATGACTGTTGTGTTTAGCTATAAATAGAGTTGTATCAATTTTACTTTGAGAGAAGCCTTGTTCAATAAGAAATTTAGATAGAGTGTCATACCATGCTCTTGGAGCTTGTTTGAGTCCATACAATGCTTTCTTGAGTTTGAAGACATGATTTGGAAATTTGTTGTCTTCAAATCCTGGCGATTGGGCTACATAAACTTCTTCTTGTAGTTCACCATTCAGAAATGCACTCTTCACATCCATTTGATATAACTTGAATTTCTTGAAGGAGGCATAGGCCAGGAACAATCTTATGGCTTCAAGTCTGGCAACAGGGGCAAAAGTTTCATCATAGTCAATCCCTTCTTCTTGCCTATAGCCTTGAGCAACCAACCTAGCTTTGTTTCTAGTTATAGCACCACTTTCATCCATCTTGTTTCTATATACCCATTTTGTTCCAATTACAGTGTGATCTCTGGGCCTTGGAACTAGAGTCCAAACTTTGCATCTTTCAAACTGATTAAGTTCTTCTTGCATTGCAATTACCTAACTTGGATCACTTAGAGCTTCATCTACCTTCTTCGGTTCCATCTGAGATAACAGAGCAGTTGAGAACAAACTGTGATCATCTTTGTGAGTCAAACTCCCTCTGGTTTGGACACCAGTACTGATAGGACCAATAACGTTGGCAGTTGGATGGTCTCTATGCTCATTAATTTCAGGAAGGAGGTTGTCTTGAACCACTATTTCTTGAAGATTTTCCAGAGGAGGATCATCTTGATAATTATTGAAATCTTCATTGAAGGTTAGATTTGGAACTGGTTCAACAGTTTGAATGGGATCAGAGGACAGCGGTTCAACAGTTACACCATCAGCGGTTTGAGTAGGTGCGGGTGAAGAACTGGATGTAGCGGTTTCAGTAGGATGGTTGTCAGTTGCTCTATGTCTAGTGCCTGTCTCAAAATCACTAAAATCATTAGCAACATTTGGAGCCATATGTGGCTCAAGAAGAGCATGTTCATCAAATGTAACATGGACTGACTCTACAATTTTTAAAGATGTCTTATTGAAACAACGAAAAGCTTTGGAGTGTTTAGAATAACCAACAAAAATACCTTCATCGGCCTTAGCATCAAATTTACCTCGATGCTCTTTGCCATTGTACAAGATGTAGCACTTGCATCCAAATATCTTGAAGAAGGCAATGTTGGGTGATCTGCCTCTCCACAATTCATAAGGAGTCTTGTTGTGAACTTTGATGATGAGGGAGCGGTTCTGGGTGAAACATGTGGTATTGACAGCTTCGGCCCAGAAATACTTGGGAAGCTTTGCTTCTGTAATCATAGTTTTCCCGGCTTCAATCAAAGTCATGTTCTTTCTTTCCACTACTCCATTCTGTTGTGGAACTCCAGCGGCAGAGAAATTATGATCAATTCCATGATCATCACAATATTGGGCAACACCATTATTTGTAAATTCGGTTCCATTATCTGAACGCACGGCAACGATGTCATCCAATTTCTGAGTTTGGAGCTGTCTAAAGAGAGCGGTTACGATGCCATAAGTATCATCTTTAGAGGCCATCATTTCCACCCATGTATATCTTGAATAATCATCAACCACCACAAGTGTATATCGGTTTCCTCCTATACTGGCGGTTGGGACAGGTCCAAATAAATCCATGTGCAGCAGTTGCAAACAGCGGTTCATTGAAGGTGCGGTTTTACTAGGAAATGACTGTTTGGGCTGCTTTCTAAGCTGGCATGCTTTACACTTTTCATCATGATGGTCAGCCACTTTGGGTAGTCCTTTTACTAGACCATCCCTGTGCAGTTTTGCTAGATACTTGAAGTTCAAGTGGCTGAGCCGCTTATGCCATAACCAGCTGCTTTCACTTATATTTTTGGCTACAAAATAGAGGTCAGCAATAGAAACAATATTGCTTAAATCTATTATATAAACATCACCTGTTCTGTTGCCAGTCAGTAGAGTGACTCCAGAGGAAGCATCTTTGATATAACAGCTAGTTGAAGTAAAGATGCAGTTCATTCCTTTGTCAGAAAACTGAGATATGGAGAGAAGGTTGTGCTTGAGTCCTTCTACTAGTGACACATTTTCAATAGTCACCTTTCCTCATTTGATTGCTCCATATCCTACTGTTTCTCCTTTCTTGTTGTTACCAAACACTACTGGGGGACCTTTCATTTGGATGAAACTGCAGAGTAGTTCTGAATCTCTAGTCATGTGTCGTGAGCATCCACTATCCAAATACCAGAGATCCTTCTTCTTCTTAGCGGTTCCAGCCATAAAACATGAAATCTGAAAAATAAACATGAAAGGTTTTGGTCCCCCTTATTCCTTGGGTCCTAGGGTTAGCAGCTTTTTTGGGACCCACACCTGTTTGACCTTAGGATTTTTACGTCCCTTGGCATTGGGTGTGAATCTTAAAAGACAATGACCAGCACTATGACCAAAATCGGCACAGATAGAACAATGAATTAAGCCAGGTTGTGGTTGCGGTTTTACAAACCCATTACTGACCTTCGGTTTCTCATGTTTTACTGGGTCAGCGGTTTTGGCTTTAACAAAGTTAACCTTCTTGAGTTCCACCTTTCTCTTAGGTGCGGCTTTAGGAAATATAACAGGATATTCCTTAAACCGACTAGGAGCGTTTTCATCACTCAATACTTCTTTGGTTGCCTCAGCTGCTGTGGATTTCTCTTTCCACTTTGGATCTCTCCCAGTCTGGTTTTTAGGATACTCAAAGAAATAATTTTGCTTTTTAATTTCTTGTGTTGAGCCCTTTTTACCAGCATGATTCACCTTAGGAATTTCTTTGGTTTGTTCAGTTGGTTTCACACCACCTTCAGCACAGAGACAAGGACCCTTACACCCATCATCAGTTTTAAATCCCAATCCACTTTTCTCCTTAGAGAGAATTTGTGAATTAACGATTTGTTCCATGGTGACACCAGACTTAGTCCACACATCGGTCACTTTTTGAAGTTCATCCCTTTGTGCAGTAAGATCATGGATTCGGGTGTTAAGTACCTTGGTTCTGTCCTTAAGGTAGCGGTTTTCTTCCACAATAGAAGCTATCCCAACAATTTGGAGCTTGAGTTTTTCAATCTCCTCCTTATGGGACTTGCACTCTTTTGGGGAATATTCAAGTTCCGCAGCCATTAATTTATATGCCTTTTTAAGCACAGTGTGTTGTTGACAAATAACATTAGCACGTTCAAGTACCTGGTCATCATGGCTTTGTTCGGTTTGATCCTCAGGAGAGTAGTTTGGTGAAGTAGGATTTTTGCCTTGTTTAGCTTTAGGAGTTCTTGGTGAAACTGACTTCATTTGATGGAGTGGCAGTGGAAGGCTTTCGTCAATTTCAACTTTTTCTTCAAATCCCATTAGGCAAAGATTTGCAACTCCTTCATCTTCATCACTATCATCTGTATCAGAACCCATCCATGTTAATGGTTGTTCTCCTTGTTCAGCAACCATTCCTCTTCTCTTGAAAAACTTTTTGTTGAACGGTTTCTTGGCGGGAGCGGCTTCATAGCGCGGTTTGGGACAACTGGAGGCAAAATGACCTGGTTGTCTGCAGTTGTAACAAACAAGATCATCCATTTTCTTAGCATCAGCTGCTTTGTTGAATCTGGTTGGAGGGACAAACTTTGCAGGGCCGCCTGACTGAAATTGAGCTCTGTTCTTTCTGAACTTGGTGTAGTTTTTCACATAGAGAGCAAACTCGTCATCATCCATGTCATCAAAGTCAACTTGAGTAGAACTGGATGCTACACTTTGGGAATTTTGAGATGGAGTGTAGGATTGATGAGATTGCTGAGGTTGAGAATAGGGTTGATGATGTTGAGGGTAAGGTTGATGAGGCGGTTGGTAATACTCTGGAGGTGCGGTTTGAGGAATATATCTTGGAATATTTGGATCAAAAGAAGCGGTTTGTAAATGGGTATTAGATGCTGTTTGATGGTGATCTGGATTGTAAACTGGAGATGTGGCATTGTTGAAAGCGGCAAGAGAAAGAGACTTGAATCTGTTTTCGGTTTCATGAGCTTCCTCAAGCTTGAATTCAAATACCCTTAGCATGGCATAAAGATGACGAAGATCAAGAGCTTCCAGATCTTTGTTGTCTTCAATGTTGGTAGTTTTGATCAGCGATTTGCTACCAAGAGATTGCATGAATCTCATGTTCAGGTCAGTATTGGAATACTTGTGCCCTAGAGAGAAACATACATTGACGATTTCCATGAACCGCTCATAGCATTGGCGAAGAGATTCCTTTGGGTCTTTGACAAAGTAATCAAAGAGCCTTCTCTGTTGGTAGAGGCGGTTCTTCTTGGTGTCGGCATCTCCTTCCAGAAAGTCAATGATGCCATCCCATGTTTCCTTTGTGGTATTGCAATCTAGAACCTTTGAGTGAGTTCTTAGATCAATAGCTGATACAAGTATGGACATAGCTCTACCATCAAAGTCCACATTCCGTTGATCAGTTTTGGTCCATTCATCTTCCGGCTTCTTGATTTCCGCGGTTTGTCCAGCAGTACCTGCATCAGGGTTAGCCTTCATCGGGACATAGGGTCCATTAACAATTGCAGTCCATAATCTGCGATCCTCAGATATCATGTGCTTCTTCATCCTATCTTTCCAGAAGATGAAACTATCTTCATTAAGAATAGGTAAGTGATTAGAGTTGGATGTCTGCATCATATGGGAGTTTATGTTTGCCATTGGATCAGCACCCAAGCGGTTAAGCTTATAAAATATTTTTTTGGTGGATATGCTCTGATACCACTTGTTGGTCCCAAAGGGCAACAAGGGTATAGAACTGCTAGAGGGGGGGTGAATAGCGGTTTAAAATCTTTTTCGAAATACCCTTGAAAATCAACCAAGTACTTATCAGTTTGGTCTATTGCGGTTTAAAGCACTAGAACCGCTCAGATAAAATGCACAGCGGAGTTTCGCAGTTTTGGCCAAACTGAATTATAAAGAGTAGGGCGGTTTAAGTGGTTGAAAATGGAATGATGCAACTGACAAGGCACAACTGAAGTATCACAAAAGTATGCAAATCATTTATCAAGTCATTTCACATAAAAGTAATAAAGCTCATAAACAGAAATGTGAATGACAAGACAGAAATTAAAGATCAAAGACACACAATTTGAAGAGGTTCGTTCTTGAAAGAACTACGTCCTCTACCTAGGTGGTTAGCCTAGGATTTTCTAATAGCTACTAGACTTGTATTGATTTAGAGGAGTTTTTACAAGATTACAAACGAATCCAAACTCTAAATAAACAATCTAACCTAACAATGCTATTATAACAACCTGTGTTTTCGAGGTATATAATCTATAAGAAAATATACTCCGGGTGTGTAGTGTGGAAAGAAATCAAGAGCTCAAAATATCTAAGTGATGGCGAGCAAGTGATTACTTTCTGTGCAAGGCTGAGTTGTGATGATTTGAAGGCTTGAAGCTTTGATGAAGAACTCTGGGTTTGCTAAGGAGATGATGAAGATATGAATATCTGGGTTTTCAATCTTCAAAGCAAACTTGAATACTTGGGATATTCTCTTTGAAGCTCAGCAACCTTCATTGTTGAGAAATGAAGGCTATTTATAGTGAAGGCATTAGTGACCGTTGGACAATGAGGTGAGTCATTATATGGCGGTTTTATGCACTGTCACAATCCCATTGGTTGACCTATCACTGTCGTCCTTTGCTTTTGCTTTGTGGCAGGAAGTTGTTGGATCACTACCTGACATTGTCCTTTTAGTTGTTGGAAAAGTACAACGGTAACTTTTCAAAAAGTGAGACAAACCGACATTCCAAGAATAACTGAAACATGACTTGAAGCTTAAGGACAAGTCACCAGTCATTCATTTACAGTTGAAAAGCGAATGTTTGTCTTCAAGGAGTAAATGACAGTAATAACTTCTTCAATATCTTGGTCGGCGGTTCCACGAAATGCATGTGCGGTTTCATGAATGAACTTGAAGTGCGGTTTCATCAAATACATAAACTGCGGTTTGATGAAGGGCATAAAGCACCATGCTGGCGGTTGAAGATGGCGGCTTGAGGGACACTAAACCGCTAAGGATAAACCGATCATAACTCAGCCTAACTACTAAACATCTAGAAATGGACTTGTCTAAAAATTGAAGTAAAACTTCATTACAAGTAAACCTAAAGTCCATAAAAAGACACGTGAAATGGGTCAATCAAATCAGGTGGGTGTACTAACAATGAATCCTAACAATTTCCTTTCTTTTTCCCGTTTTCTGTTTTCTCCTTCTCATTCTTCTTTTCTGTCTTTCCCATTTCTAATACCCCTTATTTTTTTTGCTTTCTTTTCAGGCATGGTATTATGAGCTTTTCGGGAAATATCCTTGGAGGCAAACTATTGACCCGGATGCTACTTTTCCAGCCGTGGTCTGTTGGACTAGGGAGGCCCGAGAGAAAAGGGGTTCCAAGGGAAGGCTCACCGTCCGCTATCCCGAGGCCAGAGGAGTGTTGAGGGGCCCAATGCTCGGGGGGCTCAATTTGTTTCCATGGGAGCGATATGAGAACCGGGGAGAGCTTCATGTTGACTTGGGCGAGGCTCTCCGGGTGACCAGGGAGAGGAGGTTGTTGGTGGGATTTCGGGGAGAGGCCTTTTACCTAGGGGAGAGAGTCCTATGGCAGCATGGGCTAGGACTTCAGCAGAGGGATCCAGTGGACCCGCCAGATACCATGTTCGTGGCTGATCGAAGGGACGACCTATATCTGATGGGGGCGGCCGCGACCCATTTCATCACCGATGAGCCTTATGGGCGTTTTGTGGCTCGGAGACTGAGATCGCCACAGGTGGTGGCTTCTGGGGTGGCCCTCCGGTGTGGCAGGACTACACTTATCTCTTTTCAGATCGCCAGGTTCACATGGTGGCGACGTCCCTTGGGGGAGAGGGGGCCCCACCTGCAGATGCGCCCGAGGGTGTGGTATGCATCCCACTCACTTTTCTCATATTATTTTCACACTGTTATTTTCCATTCACTGAGCATCCCCATTTCTGTATGCAGGTGGCCGCTCGTGCTTTGCTGGGGAGACCTTCCCTCATGAAACGGGCCAAAAGGTGGCTCAAGAGGTTCGTAGGTCGCTCTTCCAAAGGACCTCGGACCGAATACAGCTTTGCGCCTGTCCGGCACTCAGTGGGCGTTGGGGAGAGACCTCGTAGGCGGGCTTCGAGCGTAGAGTTGCCTCCCTCCTATGTGCGACGCCATTCTGTGGGTGCCGCTGACTTGGACACTTTTCGGGATTCTTTCCGGGATTCTGGCACTCACGAGATGGCCCCGGACCCATTTGCCCATTTGGCCTTGGAGCGTGTGGACCCTGCACCGGCCAGACATCCGGGTCCTCCTTCCCAGATTCCTTCCTCCTTTTTCCCAGGTCAGTCTTTTTCGGGTGAAGGCTCGAGTGTGGCGGAATCTCTTTTCTTCTTTGACCCCAGCCAGTATCAGCCTCTCCCCTTGGGTCCTTTAGACCAGGCTTTTCCTCCTCCCGAGGATCCTTGTCCGGACTCAGACTAGGATGTACCTATGTTTAAAAAAAAAATCTTTCTTTCTTGTTGCATTTTAAGAACGACGTGTGTAAAAAAAAAACTCATTGTCTTTTGAAAAGCTTTGTTTTGTAAATTCATCTTTTTATGCATAGCTTGGGCCTCGAGAGGACTTTATCGTCATTTCTGGGCCATTGGGAATTCGCGGGACATGTTTGGCCTTGATTGTGTGTATTTTGGTACATATCGGACATGCTTTTGCACAAGTGAAAGTGAGTTTCACTCGTGGGAAAATCAACCGGCAGAGGATGTTGACATGAAGAATTTAAAGGAAACAAAGTATTAGCGCGTTGACCTTTTTGACCAAAATTTTGAGATTTGAACAGACTCTTTTCGGGGGGCAGCATTGTGGACCGGGACCTAGACTTACCCCAAACATGACTCCTCACGAATCCTCTCGTTATGCCACGGTGGCTCGCTAGCCCCATTTCATCATCGGCTGAAAATGGATCCCTGAGCCCCTGTCTCCTTTTCTCCATAGAGCGTTTTCGTTCTCGCGTACCTCCTCAAGCCCCAGTCCTTTTGAGAGACAATCCTTACGAGGGTGACTCGACCCTTCCAGTTACCAACGGTCTGACCTTTTTTTCCTAGGAATGATCCGATTGACTCGTGACATGGACTCGAGCAACCTAGACACATGGAAAACAGACATAGGCATTTTGCGGGAGTGATTCCCTTTTGTACGGAAGGAGGCCTATGGACAGCAATTTAGTGTTTGGCTCTTTCCTATGATGTAGAAGAGAAGACTTGTCGAGACATTTGAATCTCCATTAGCTAGCATTATTAAAGTGATTGCTTTGAATGGGCCGTGTTCATTAAGTCAATACCGTCACAAGCAATTAACTTTAACGAGAATTCATGTTGTGACCAACCGAGATTAAGATCTGACCAATGGCAAAGTCGGGACGTGTTTGGGTATCGGCCTTTGTCTGGGGGAATTGGTCATCAATAAGACCAAAGGAGAGGCATGTGGCTATTCTGGGAAGGCCATGGCTTGGTAATCCTCTTTCTTGTTGTGACCGGACCCGAAGGTTGCCTACGTTCCCCTCATTTTGAGGAGCTCAGGTCGTCATAGTTCGGCCTTGGACTGTCTTTTCTACGGATTGGCACATCCCTACCAGGGTATTGTTGCCTCGTCGATGAAGACCTTTCCACTTTTGTGGTGAATTTTCTTGGAGCGTGCCCCCTGGGGCGATCCTTCTTTCGGTGTGGCCCCCCTTTCTCTCTTTTTTTTTTTTTTTTATGTGAGCCTTTTTAGGGTGGACCCTTTGGTGGACTTTGTCCTCGTATTCACTTCTTCTTTTTTTTATATCATCTCGGGGTGCCTTTCATGGATGGTCCTTGGGGTGAAACTTCGTCATCTTGGTCTTTTCTCGCCACGGCTGGGGCATTTTGTGGTCCTTTGGAATTTCATCGGGGTATAGAGTATGAAGGGGAAGAACCTTTCCATTGGTGTTACCTTTATGCCAATTTATCACCTCATCCATTATCGTTAAAATTAGTTGCTTATTTTTTGCATTTACTATCTGTACTTGGCCCGTTCACCCTTGATGAATCGTTATTGACTATCATGCATTAAGGAGTCAATTCATCATCTTGGGGATGTAGCAATTACTTATTAGTGCTAACCAAAGTGATTTCAAGAGTTAAAACATTTTTCAAATAATGTCTCAAGTCTAGGAAGAATAGAAGAGAAATAGCTTGCTTCATTAACGAGGAGCAACTCGATTTTTTACAGACTCAAGGGACTGACTCGACTATTAACTGACTAAACCATGACTAGTCAAACTTACCACGCAGGGTTTTTAGGGAAAGTAACAATAAAACATTGTCCACAACGGACTTATGAAAGACTCTCTAGAACCTACGAGACCGGACCACTCCTAACCATCTTCCTTCCTTCCTTCTTCCTTTTCCGATTTCACACCCACTCATTGCCTTGCTTCGTGATGATCCCTTCATCAATGAGGCCTTGGATATAATTCCTCAGGGTTACGCAACCGTCTGTGGAGTGGCCCGAGCTCTGGTGGTATTTGCAATGCTTGTTCTTGTTGGTGTTATGCCCTAGGCATGTTGTTTGTAAAACAAATGTTATTATTTATAAAGATATTGAATGTTTGATTATTATGTCTTTTGAATGTTTATTATAATAATCCCCGTCCCTGATAATTATGATTATTATTAGTATAAGTTTAATAGATAATCATATGATGATTATGGTGTATGGGATACAATTAGACTTATGGGTATTTGTTGGAGAACAAATACTGGACTGACCCCTATGAGATTTATGTCATGGTTACAATGTCATAATTAAGTCTCATATAGTTATATCACTGGAATCTTTAGACCTGAGGTTATTACAGTCTTCCACATGATGAACATTACGTTTGACGTATTCAAACGTTATCCCTAACCGGATAGTTATAAAGAATATGATTGGCATAATCGGAATCATGTAGGGAAGAGTAATAAGCCAAGATGGGATTTGTTCCTCGTCAAGAGAGATGTCAAGCTTTGGCCACTCGATGAATGGTATTGATGAAATGCATGGCCGTGCTCAAATAAGATTTGTGTTATCAATACATTCGGGATCGAGAAAGCATTGAACAAATGTAAGTTGACCATTGACCATGGCTTACGTTCAATAGACATCGTGTAACAAAGAGATTGTGTTATGTTCTATTTTAGGAAACTTTGGAGTTCAAAGTTATACTAATTGGGTAGTCATAATGGCTTGCTAGAGTCCGCTTATGACTTACGAGGTTTGACTGGTTCGGACTCGTTGCCAACTTAGTATAATTCTATTAGGTCACACACGCAGAACGGATAATTAAAAGGAGCGAAAAACGAAGTAAAACGGGTCCTGCCTAAAGGATCCGTACGGCTGAATCTGGATGCTTCCAGAAACATCCGTACGGATGGTTTTGCCGGCAGAATCAGTTTTTAGGAAAACTCTTGTTGAACAAGAAAACCTAATTCCTAAAGGGTTTTTGAAACCCCTTGAATATAAATACAGATTGACGGGAATTGTTCCCTAGTTAGTTGATTTGATCAATTCCAAAGTCTTTCTTAGAGAAAGAAATCACACATTATATTCTTGGGTTATTGTGATTGATTAATCTCAATTATCAAGTCACAATAATAATTAGGAGCTTTGAATAATCGTTCTTCAACATCGTTGATCAATCCGAAGACCTAGCAGTCAAGTTCAAGAAGGCGTTCTTGAAATATGTTCGTTGTGTGGATCACCGGTAGAGGGCGTTTGTCTTAACGCTTAATCCAAGTTTTACATAACGATCTACAAGGGTTAGTTTCTTTCATCTTGTTATTATGAATTATTGTTCATAGCGGATCTAGGCTATTGGGTTTTATTCATGTCTATCTTCCGCTGCGCATGATTGCACGAAACCTAACAGTGGTATCATAGCCCCGTTGATGATCAATAATTCTAATATTATCATGATATAATTATTTAATGCGATTATTTAATTGGTATGATCATGAGATAGATGAATTTATGTGATGGATTTTATATGAGATATAAAATATGCTTGCTAGTTGATGTGGTTGTAATATTGATTTGATTAATATGTATGATTGCATGCTTAGATTATCATGTGGTAATTGGATTATTCTATTGATGATCTTGATCTAATTTGCATGTGGAATAAATTGGTTATTGAATATATGAATTAGATGGATTAAAATTCGTAATCTGCAATTTCATGTTTCTGTAATCTGATTATGTATAAACACGATATTAAGATTGATCGAATTTCTGAAATCTGAAAATCTGGAAAACTGGGATTCTACCTAAGAATACGTACGGCTGGTTTGGGAGCCTCCAAACACATCCGTACGGATGGTTTTGGTCCACTCCCAGATTTCATTCTGACTTCTCATGTTCAGATTGTTCTGCAAATTGTTTGCAGAATTCAAACCTGGAAACAGAAACTGATTTCAGACGGCTGGTTTTCGAAACCGTGTTTCCTGAAACAGTTATCTGTTGAGAATTCGGAATAGTTGCAGAAATCAGAGTTCTAAAGAGTTTACAACTGCTGTAATCTGTGAGATTAAGAGACATTGAAAGGGTCTTGAGACATGCGACCAATCTATACGGGAATGTGGATGCCTTTTGGCTTAGTTTCGACCGTATAGAGAAGTTGCCTGATTTCTTGATCTTAGTACCGGAATGTGGATGCCTTTTGGCTTAGTTTCGACCGTACGTTTTGTGCTCTCAATTTCAAGATGCTCTGCGGATGCAGTTCCAGAATCCTGAATAGTTCAATGTTTCTAGGATATGCATAACTATCCATACGAATGAATCTGGATGCTTCCAGAAACATCCGTATGGATGGTTTGGGTTATACTGACTATGATTTGTTTCAGATGGCTGGTTGTTAAACCATGTTTCCTGAAACAGATTCAAATTCAGAAGTCCAGAGCATTAATGAGATCAAAATCTTAAAGGAGTTTAAGATTGGAGAAATCTCATGATTTCAAACTTTTTATCCCTAACTAGCGCAACTAATGTCACATAAAATTAATTCGGTTAATTGATTAACTTTATGTGTGTGAACCTTCTTAAAATTTAAGTTAAGTGCCAATCCATGATTAAAACACTTATGAGTACATGGGTAGTTTTATGCGGGCTCTGCCAAAGCGAGGCGCATTAATTCTATTCATTTATGAATAAGATGAGGAAAGAGTGATTCCTATACGTTTAAAATGGTTTGACTTAATTGGGCTATCAAAAGACAAAGTTTTAGGCCTAAGGCACAGATGAGATTGAAATGTGTTAGACATATGATGTCTAAATCTCATAAAGGATCTAAGAGTCATATATGATATGATTGACAAGGAGTTGTCTACCTAATTAATTTAATTTTGAGCAGTATCGCCAAAGCGGGCTTGAAATTAAATTAAAGTTGGATCTTAGCCCATTTAAATTATATGATACATTGGATGTATTTGAAGGTTATATAATTTAGTGAGAGTATTTGTGAAATACTTATAATATCTTTAATTAAGTTGGTGCTTATATTTAATTATATGTTTGCATAATTGTAGATAATGGCTCAAAGTACTGGTTCTTTATCATTGCGATCTATCCTTGAGAAGGAAAAACTTCAAGAAAATGGAGCTAACTACACGGATTGGATCCGTAGCCTTAGAATTATTCTAAAGCATGAGGACAAGCTCTATATTCTTGATGAGCCCGTTCCCTAAGAGGAACCTGCTTCTAATGCACCCAAGGATGAGAGAAACGCCTACAAGAAACACAAAAGTGATTCTCGTGAGGTGGGTTGTCTTATGCTTGCGGCCATGTGTCCAGAGCTTCAGAAGACTCTTGAACACTTGGAGGCATTTTACCTTGCTCTTTCGTTGAAAGATATGTTTCAAGAACAAGCAAGGCAAGAGAGGTTCGACACTATAGCTGCCTTGGTCTCATGCAAGATGAGCGAAGGGCAGTCTGTGGGCCCTCATGTTTTGAAGATGAAGGCTCATTTTGAGCATCTAGAGAGGCTTGGCCATCCCATTGATGTTGAGTTGGCCACTGATTTTATTCTTAATTCATTGCCCAAAAGCTATAATCAGTTCGTCATGAACTTTAATATGCATGGGATGGATAAGTCCCTGTCTGAGTTGCATGGGATGCTAAAGACAGCGGAAAATAAAATCGGTAAAGAAGTCGCTCCTGTGCTCGTAGTGACAAAAGGAAGAAAAGGCTCTAAAGGCAAAGGCAAAGGGGTTAAGACAAAAGTTGTCAAACCCAAGATTGGCAAGGCAATTGTTGCTAATACTGATGTGTCTAAACCTACTTCCCAAAAGGATGCAATCTGTTTCCACTGCAATGAGATTGGTCACTGGAAAAGAAATTGCAAGGTTTACAAGGAAGAGTTAAAGAAGAAGAAGAGCAGTGGGACTGCGTCTACTTCAGGTATCTATGTTATAGATATTCTACTTTCTACTTCTAGTTCCTGGGTATTAGATACCGGATGTGGATCTCATATTTGTTTGAATGTGCAGGCACTAAGGAAGAGGAGGCTACTCAAAGATGGCGAAGTGGACCTACGCGTGGGGAATGGAGCAAGAGTTGCTGCATTAGCCGTAGGAACATATGATGTCATTTTACCAAGCGGATTAATTCTTGTTTTGAACAATTGTTATTACGTTCCGGATTTGAGTAGAAATATTATTTCAGTTTCATGTTTGGATAATGAATGTAACGACCCCAAAATCCGTCTTTATTTATTTTATATTTTATTTTATATTTTGGGATTTTTTAATTTAAAATTATGTGCGCATTTTATGTGTTGCATCGTATTTCATAATTTGCACATCTTGATTGATTCTTTGTGTTAGTTGTAACAAGTGTTAAGGGAGTTAATTATTTAAGTTGAAACCTTAGGATCCTTATTTAAAAAAATATAACTTTAGGGGTTTATGTGTTAAAAGTGGAAGTGGAGGGGCTTAAATGAAAAATTGAAATTAGTAAAACCCACCCTTATCTCCCCCTCCCTCTCCCCGCGTCTCCCACACACACACACATTCACCAACTTTCCTTTGTTTTGCTACCTCCATTGTTGAAGAAAGAAGATAAGGTAAGGTTTCTTCATTTTTAATTTTCCTTCTTTTAATTTACTACTCCATTTTCAAATCTAAAAATATATAAATGTTCAGGGTGTTGAGTAGGCCATTTCTACCGGGTCAAATATTATTTTCTTGACACTTTTCCGAAAAATAGGTAAGTTACTAATCCCCCTTTTAAATGTTAAAATGGTCATAAACATGCTTTATATGCTTAATATGTTGGAAAATGGATGTTTTAGTATACTTTTTATATACTTGTAAATTTGGGACAGAGGGAGTAGTAAAACTTGTTATAGACTTGTTATTTGTGGGAAATGGGTATAGTAGTTTTGGTTTTGGGGGAGTATGAGAGGATGCAACATTATATATGCTTTATATGTTATACTCCTACTCGTGGGACGGTAAAATAATACCTTTAGTTAAATGTTAAATAAATGTATTATAAAATTATACTATTACTTATGGGACGGGGAAAGAAGTGAAAGTATCCTAAAGTGGGTATATTAGTATATTAAAAATTATAATGATACTTGTGAAACGGAGGGAGTAGTAATAATTTGTTGCATGTGGAAATGTTAATACAAATGGGTGTTGTAGTATTGTGAAAGTATAGTAATGTTATTGTACCTAATAAAATGGATATAAACATGTTATATATGCCTAGTAAGTTGTGAAATAATATTTTGGGGTATTTTTATTTATACTTGTAAATTTGGGACAGAAGGAGTAGTATGAAAATGGTTCTTGTTGGGTGTTAGAATTGTTTAAAGACTGAATTTGTAGTCTTTGTATTAGTTGCAAATGTTAAGTGTTACAAGTACAAGTAATTTTGGGTTGTGAAATGAAAGGAGTGAACTTTGGTTAAGTTTTGGTCTGCCAGGTGATGTGGGCGGCCGCCCAAAAAGGGCGTGCGGCCGCACATCTATCTGAAGGGTTTTCTTCTTGGAACAGAGTATTTTGGGCGGCCGCACAGCCCCGTTTAGGCGACCGCCCAGTCATCTGAAAAAGTTGAGAGTTTTCAACCAAGGGATTGAGAGGTCAATCGTGGTCTATGTTTTGGGTAGTGTTCTAAAGTAGTTAGATGGTTGATGTGGATCACTAAAGTGGTAGAATTGGTTCCTTTGTGAACACAAGTGTTGTGAAATGTTAGTAATTGATTAAGTGAGCATTGTTGAACACTTTGTAATGTGTTGGAATAGTTCATCTTCTTGATGTGTTTGGCATGATTCCCTACATTGGAATCATTGTCCCTGATTGTCGTTTAAGCAAGTATTTCTATGTGGTGCTTGCGTGTAAAGTCCAGCTGGTACTTTTGTGTGTGTTTGGGCAGTGATAGGGATTATAATGGTCTCACGAGCCAAGTACATTATAAGGCTCCTATCATTGGTTTCTCATTTTTAACCCCCTTCCTTAGGCCAAAGGTTGGGCACTTTGGGGTTATGACTTTGTGTCATTTTCCCCGTTGTTGTTGTTGTTGTTTGGTTCCGGAACCCGTTTCAGCTCTTCGATGCTGCTCAGTTGATGCCTCTCAGATGGCTATTGTTTGGTTTGAGAACCTTGGCTCAGTATCCACGTATGAGTGTTTATTTCCGCTTTATGTGTTGTATGATGAGTTGGTCGTTATTTCCAACCGGTATGGGACGGTTGGCGATAGGGAGCCTCTCATATTATGTGCTATATGCTATATGATCATTTGTGGTATTGTTCGTTATGTTTCTCATATTAGCATGTAATGTAGTTGCATTTTAGTAACTTACTGAGATTTATTCTCACCCCTTATTTGTTTACCGTTTTAGATAAGAAGGAGTCCAGGGAATAGGTCACAGCACATGGAGGACGTCGGTAAAGAGATCTTTGGTAAGACTTTTGGGAAGTGATGTGTATAAAGGATACATTATGTAAATGTAATACCTTTAGGGTAGTGTACCCGTGACTCAGTTATTTGTATCGTCTCTTTTAGTAGGTGTTCGTGTTTGTAAATTTTATAAGTAAAGTTTGTTATAGCCAAGTGGCTAAGTACTCATTTGAGAAAGTTTGTTTTGTGACTTAAAGTCATGTTTTGGTAACGTGTTGGTTGTGTGAACCTATTTATGAAAATATATTTCGAAAAATTTTCTTAGAGTTGCTTTACGACGTCTTCCTCGCGTGTCCCGGGAGTGGGGCCAAGTAGGACCACGGGTCGGGGCGCGACAGTTGGTATCAGAGCTAGGTTGTAGATGGTCTAGAATGACTAAATGACCTAGGAGGGTAGTTGTGTATAGGGTAAGTAACGTTGAGAGTTTTATGCAGGTACTTATTGAAAATGGTTGGCACCGAAGGGAATCAGTCAGGGCCTTCAGGGTCAGGTAACGCTAGAGAAGCGGTTCGAGCACTGTTCCAAGGTATGTTTGAAGCTGTCATGAAAATCATTGACGATATAGAGGAGCATAAAACCAAGATTGAAACCTCAGATGTGACAAAACGAGGAGAACAGGTAAAACCGCAACCCCAGCGTGGAGATAGTAGAGAATATCAAGGAACACCTTCGCAAGCTAGGGCATCTTTTCAAGGGCCGCATAATAGAGGAACTCGAAGTAAACGAGTATGTAACTACTGTCAAAGGATGGGACATTTAGAAGAAAAATGTTGGAAGAAGCAAGGCAAATGTTTGAGTTGTGGTCAGTTGGGTCACTTTCAGAAGAGTTGCTTTAGATTTAAGAATCAGTTATCGGGAAGTGCAGCTGGGTCATCTCGGGGCCAAAAGAGGGATGCTTCAGGAAAGGTTAAGGTGCAAGATCGTGTTTCTTCCATCAATCAACAACAGATTTCAGATTCTTCTAATGTGACTGGAGGTATAATTTCTATGTCTAGTTTGAGAGCACACACACTTATAGACCCTGGCTCTTCGCATACTTGTGTGTTTGGGCATTGTGCTTCTTGATTGCATGTGTCTTCTGAGTCTTTACCTTATGTGTTAGATGTGTCTTCCTAAGGGGGAGTGTTAGAGGACCGATAAAGTGTCGTATACTTGTTATGTGCGTATTCATGGGCATGTTTTATTTGCCGGTTTAGTGATGTTGTCATCACAAGATTTTGATGTTATGGTGGTGGAATTTTATATGCTAGTGTGTTTTAGTTAAGCATGGTATATATATGTGTTTAGCTTTCATGCTATTTAGGCATTAAGAAATTTGTAAATTGTTGTTGCAAGCTTGTGCCTGGTAGTTGGTTTATGGAGTTAGTAGTGAAAAATTTGCATTTAAATTGAAAGATATCTTTTCCTTGTGAGATCTTAAATTTATTTCCCTTGAGTGGTACTTGTTCTTGAGGAGAACCTTGGGTGATCTTGAGTGGTTGGGTGCTATGTTTGAGCAACATCAGAGATCAGTAATTGTTTAGTGATTGATTTGAAGTGATTATCATTTGTTGAGAATTTTAGTTGAGTATATTTCAAAGATGGCTTTTATATCGGGTATGGACATCATGAATGGTGGTTATATAGTTTGAATTCTCACCTGCTTCAGTGGTATTGTTGGATACGTTGAATTGTATAAGTAATCCTAGTCTGAGTTCTTTGAGAGCGGTAGCAGTTTGTAAAATCAGGGTAGAATGTCTTCATGTTAGAGGATATATTATTTTGAGGAAAGTTTCAACTCAGGCATAGGGTTGAGGATTTATTGATGGATTTCTAAGGTAGCTACATTGTTAACTACATAACACAGAAAGATGCACTATCTCGATGGATTGGTAAGAGTGAACGAGTTTAATTGTTGCGAGTGTTAATTGATGAATCGAGAGTTGATGACAACTTCAGTATTGATATTGCTTAATGGATTTAACTAGTACTACATTTATCTAGAGGATATGATTAGTGTTACTAATTTCTATTGGATATGTCAATCTTACCCTTATAGTGGATTTGATAAATTCATTATTCATAGAGATGCCTTAAAGAGTGATTGAGATGTTCATTGCTTCAGGATGGTACGGTAACAATGTGTGCTTTGAGAAGATTGATTCATTATCAACAAAATTATCCTACCCATAAATTGAGATTTATTGCGATTATACATCCATTGCATTAGTGAATGACTTTGATGGAGTTAGATTTGAAGTGTTTACCATATTATATCATCGGGAAAGGTATTGTGTTAGAGGATTCATTGACTTATAGTTCATGGGTGATAAAACTAAATGGGGAATGTTAGAGGAATTAACACTTTGGAGTCTTCGTGAGTTGAGACATGGTGTGAATTTGCGATTGTGAAAGCTTTAAATTTCTACTTTATTGAATAATATCAACTATCGAAAATTACTCGTGGAATGAATAATGACAGACAATAAGATTTTGTTCGTGGCTAGTGATGGAATTTTAACTTCTATAGCAGAGTATGTAGTCAACACTTAGTGGAATTAAACATGTATAACGGAGTTCAACTATAGATACTTGAAGGGATACACAAGACCAATTTAATTATGAATCCAAGTAGAAGTAGAGTATTGAGATAAATTCGAGGAGTTACCTTTAATTGTTTGATGCGAGGAATTCTAAGTATTCAACTAAGTCCTTGAGTTGTGAATAATCTGGAAGTAAATTATCAGTTGTCAGTTATTTGTTCAGAAGATAGTTCGATTTCATGGGATGTCTACGAGCATGGTAATAGATATGGGTTCCTTATTTACATCTTGGTTTTGGCAAGCATTTCAGAAGGCCTGGGGTTCGGAATTGAGACTTAGTATGACTTTCACCCTCAGTCAGATGGTCAGTTAGAAATAACCATTCAGATTCTTGAGAACTTATTTAGTTGATTCTAAGAATTCGAGGGATATACCTTTACTTCTCGTGGAATTGTTTAATATGTCAGTTCTTTTGAGATTTTGGAAAGAGCTAGAGGTTGAGTTTATCGTCTTGTGTTACTTCCTTCTCTTGACGAGGTTGATAATGAGTTCCATGTGTTGATGCCACGCAATTGTGTTTATGATTCTTCTCCGATATGTCTTGTCCGAGGTTCCCGAGGATATTGAACCAAGTATGTCTTACGAGGAGCATCCAGTCCAAGTTATTGATTCAAAGGTTCAAGAATTGCGAACTAAAAGTATTCCTCTTGTGCGAGTTGTGTGGAGGAATCATAATGTGGAAGAGTCAACTTGTGAGCTTCGGGAGGAGATCGAGAGGAAGTATCCTTGGTTGTTTGAGGGTTGAGGTAAGTAATCTTAAAAATTCGGGTCGAATTTTCTTTAAGGGGGAGTGAGTGTAACGACCCCAAAATCCGTCTTTATTTATTTTATATTTTATTTTATATTTTGGGATTTTTTTTAATTTAAAATTATGTGCGCATTTTATGTGTTGCATCATATTTCATAATTTGCACATCTTGATTGATTCTTTGTGTTAGTTGTAACAAGTGTTAAGGGAGTTAATTATTTAAGTTGAAACCTTAGGATCCTTATTTAAAAAAATATAACTTTAGGGGTTTATGTGTTAAAAGTGAAAGTGGAGGGGCTTAAATGAAAAATTGAAATTAGTAAAACCCACCCTTATCTCCCCCTCCCTCTCCCTGCGTCTCCCACACACACACACATTCACCAACTTTCCTTTGTTTTGCTACCTCCATTGTTGAAGAAAGAAGATAAGGTAAGGTTTCTTCATTTTTAATTTTCCTTCTTTTAATTTACTACTCCATTTTCAAATCTAAAAATATATAAATGTTCAGGGTGTTGAGTAGGCCATTTCTACCGGGTCAAATATTATTTTCTTGACACTTTTCCGAAAAATAGGTAAGTTACTAATCCCCCTTTTAAATGTTAAAATGGTCATAAACATGCTTTATATGCTTAATATGTTGGAAAAAGGATGTTTTAGTATACTTTTTATATACTTATAAATTTGGGACAGAGGGAGTAGTAAAACTTGTTATAGACTTGTTATTTGTGGGAAATGGGTATAGTAGTTTTGGTTTTGGGGGAGTATGAGAGGATGCAACATTATATATGCTTTATATGTTATACTCCTACTCGTGGGACGGTAAAATAATACCTTTAGTTAAATGTTAAATAAATGTATTATAAAATTATACTATTACTTATGGGACGGGGAAAGAAGTGAAAGTATCCTAAAGTGGGTATATTAGTATATTAAAAATTATAATGATACTTGTGAAACAGAGGGAGTAGTAATAATTTGTTGCATGTGGAAATGTTAATACAAATGGGTGTTGTAGTATTGTGAAAGTATAGTAATGTTATTGTACCTAATAAAATGGATATAAACATGTTATATATGCCTAGTAAGTTGTGAAATAATATTTTGGGGTATGTTTTTTTTATACTTGTAAATTTGGGACAGAAGGAGTAGTAGGAAAATGGTTCTTGTTGGGTGTTAGAATTGTTTAAAGACTGAATTTGTAGTCTTTGTATTAGTTGCAAATGTTAAGTGTTACAAGTACAAGTAATTTTGGGTTGTGAAACGAAAGGAGTGAACTTTGGTTAAGTTTTGGTCTGCCAGGTGATGTGGGCGGCCGCCCAAAAAGGGCGTGCGGCCGCACATCTATCTGAAGGGTTTTTTCTTGGAACAGAGTATTTTGGGCGGCCGCACAGCCCCGTTTGGGCGACCGCCCAGTCATCTGAAAAGTTGAGAGTTTTCAAACCAAGGGATTGAGAGGTCAATCGTGGTCTAGGTTTTGGGTAGTGTTCTAAAGTAGTTAGATGGTTGATGTGGATCACTAAAGTGGTAGAATTGGTTCCTTTGTGAACACAAGTGTTGTGAAATGTTAGTAATTGATTAAGTGAGCATTGTTGAACACTTTGTAATGTGTTGGAATAGTTCATCTTCTTGATGTGTTTGGCATGATTCCCTACATTGGAATCATTGTCCCTGATTGTCGTTTAAGCAAGTATTTCTATGTGGTGCTTGCGTGTAAAGTCCAGCTGGTACTTTTGTGTGTGTTTGGGCAGTGATAGGGATTATAATGGTCTCACGAGCCAAGTACATTATAAGGCTCCTATCATTGGTTTCTCATTTTTAACCCCCTTCCTTAGGCCAAAGTTGGGCACTTTGGGTTATGACTTTGTGTCATTTTCCCCGTTGTTGTTGTTGTTGTTGTTTGGTTCCGGAACCCGTTTCAGCTCTTCGATGCTGCTCAGTTGATGCCTCTCAGATGGCTATTGTTTGGTTTGAGAACCTTGGCTCAGTATCCACGTATGAGTGTTTATTTCCGCTTTATGTGTTGTATGATGAGTTGGTCGTTATTTCCAACCGGTATGGGACGGTTGGCGATAGGGAGCCTCTCATATTATGTGCTATATGCTATATGATCATTTGTGGTATAGTTCCGTTATGTTTCTCATATTAGCATGTAATGTAGTTGCATTTTAGTAACTTACTGAGATTTATTCTCACCCCTTATTTGTTTACCGTTTTAGATAAGAAGGAGTCCAGGGAATAGGTCACAGCACAGGGAGGACGTCGGTAAAGAGATCTTTGGTAAGACTTTTGGGAAGTGATGTGTATAAAGGATACATTATGTAAATGTAATACCTTTAGGGTAGTGTACCCGTGACTCAGTTATTTGTATCGTCTCTTTTAGTAGGTGTTCGTGTTTGTAAATTTTATAAGTAAAGTTTGTTATAGCCAAGTGGCTAAGTACTCATTTGAGAAAGTTTTTTTTGTGACTTAAAGTCATGTTTTGGTAACGTGTTGGTTGTGTGAACCTTTTTATGAAAATATATTTCGAAAAATTTTCTTAGAGTTGCTTTACGACGTCTTCCTCGCGTGTCCCGGGCGTGGGGCCAAGTAGGACCACGGGTCGGGGCGCGACAGTTGGTATCAGAGCTAGGTTGTAGATGGTCTAGAATGACTAAATGACCTAGGAGGGTAGTTGTGTATAGGGTAAGTAACGTTGAGAGTTTTATGCAGGTACTTATTAAAAATGGTTGGCACCGAAGGGAATCAGTCAGGGCCTTCAGGGTCGGTAACGCTATAGAAGAGGTTCGAGCACTGTTCCAAGGTATGTTTGAAGCTGTCATGAAAATCATTGACGATATAGAGGAGCATAAAACCAAGATTGAAACCTCAGATGTGACAAAACGAGGAGAACAGGTAAAACCTCAACCCCAGCGTGGAGATAGTAGAGAATATCAAGGAACACCTTCGCAAGCTAGGGCATCTTTTCAAGGGCCGCATAATAGAGGAACTCGAAGTAAACGAGTATGTAACTACTGTCAAAGGATGGGACATTTAGAAGAAAAATGTTGGAAGAAGCAAGGCAAATGTTTGAGTTGTGGTCAGTTGGGTCACTTTCAGAAGAGTTGCTTTAGATTTAAGAATCAGTTATCGGGAAGTGCAGCTGGGTCATCTCGGGGCCAAAAGAGGGATGCTTCAGGAAAGGTTAAGGTGCAAGATCGTGTTTCTTCCATCAATCAACAACAGATTTCAGATTCTTCTAATGTGACTGGAGGTATAATTTCTATGTCTAGTTTGAGAGCACACACACTTATAGACCCTGGCTCTTCGCATACTTGTGTGTTTGGGCATTGTGCTTCTTGATTGCATGTGTCTTCTGAGTCTTTACCTTATGTGTTAGATGTGTCTTCCTAAGGGGGAGTGTTAGAGGACCGATAAAGTGTCGTATACTTGTTATGTGCGTATTCATGGGCATGTTTTATTTGCCGGTTTAGTGATGTTGTCATCACAAGATTTTGATGTTATGGTGGTGGAATTTTATATGCTAGTGTGTTTTAGTTAAGCATGGTATATATATGTGTTTAGCTTTCATGCTATTTAGGCATTAAGAAATTTGTAAATTGTTGTTGCAAGCTTGTGCCTGGTAGTTGGTTTATGGAGTTAGTAGTGAAAAATTTGCATTTAAATTGAAAGATATCTTTTCCTTGTGAGATCTTAAATTTATTTCCCTTGAGTGGTACTTGTTCTTGAGGAGAACCTTGGGTGATCTTGAGTGTTTGGGTGCTATGTTTGAGCAACATCAGAGATCAGTAATTGTTTAGTGATTGATTTGAAGTGATTATCATTTGTTGAGAATTTTAGTTGAGTATATTTCAAAGATGGCTTTTATATCGGGTATGGACATCATGAATGGTGGTTATATAGTTTGAATTCTCACCTGCTTCAGTGGTATTGTTGGATACGTTGAATTGTATAAGTAATCCTAGTCTGAGTTCTTTGAGAGCGGTAGCAGTTTGTAAAATCAGGGTAGAATGTCTTCATGTTAGAGGATATATTATTTTGAGGAAAGTTTCAACTCAGGCATAGGGTTGAGGATTTATTGATGGATTTCTAAGGTAGCTACATTGTTAACTACATAACACAGAAAGATGCACTATCTCGATGGATTGGTAAGAGTGAACGAGTTTAATTGTTGCGAGTGTTAATTGATGAATCGAGAGTTGATGACAACTTCAGTATTGATATTGCTTAATGGATTTAACTAGTACTACAGTTATCTAGAGGATATGATTAGTGTTACTAATTTCTAGTGGATATGTCAATCTTACCCTTATAGTGGATTTGATAAATTCATTATTCATAGAGATGCCTTAAAGAGTGATTGAGATGTTCATTGCTTCAGGATGGTACGGTAACAATGTGTGCTTTGAGAAGATTGATTCATTATCAACAAAATTATCCTACCCATAAATTGAGATTTATTGCGATTATACATCCATTGCATTAGTGAATGACTTTGATGGAGTTAGATTTGAAGTGTTTACCATATTATATCATCGGGAAAGGTATTGTGTTAGAGGATTCATTGACTTATAGTTCATGGGTGATAAAACTAAATGGGGAATGTTAGAGGAATTAACACTTTGGAGTCTTCGTGAGTTGAGACATGGTGTGAATTTGCGATTGTGAAAGCTTTAAATTTCCACTTCATTGAATAATATCAACTATCGAAAATTACTCGTGGAATGAATAATGACAGACAATAAGATTTTGTTCGTGGCTAGTGATGGAATTTTAACTTCTATAGCAGAGTATGTAGTCAACACTTAGTGGAATTAAACATGTATAACGGAGTTCAACTATAGATACTTGAAGGGATACACAAGACCAATTTAATTATGAATCCAAGTAGAAGTAGAGTATTGAGATAAATTCGAGGAGTTACCTTTAATTGTTTGATGCGAGGAATTCTAAGTATTCAACTAAGTCCTTGAGTTGTGAATAATCTGGAAGTAAATTATCAGTTGTCAGTTATTTGTTCAGAAGATAGTTCGATTTCATGGGATGTCTACGAGCATGGTAATAGATATGGGTTCCTTATTTACATCTTGGTTTTGGCAAGCATTTCAGAAGGCCTGGGGTTCGGAATTGAGACTTAGTATGACTTTCACCCTCAGTCAGATGGTCAGTTAGAAATAACCATTCAGATTCTTGAGAACTTATTTAGTTGATTCTAAGAATTCGAGGGATATACCTTTACTTCTCGTGGAATTGTTTAATATGTCAGTTCTTTTGAGATTTTGGAAAGAGCTAGAGGTTGAGTTTATCGTCTTGTGTTACTTCCTTCTCTTGACGAGGTTGATAATGAGTTCCATGTGTTGATGCCACGCAATTGTGTTTATGATTCTTCTCCGATATGTCTTGTCCGAGGTTCCGAGGATATTGAACCAAGTATGTCTTACGAGGAGCATCCAGTCCAAGTTATTGATTCAAAGGTTCAAGAATTGCGAACTAAAAGTATTCCTCTTGTGCGAGTTGTGTGGAGGAATCATAATGTGGAAGAGTCAACTTGTGAGCTTCGGGAGGAGATCGAGAGGAAGTATCCTTGGTTGTTTGAGGGTTGAGGTAAGTAATCTTAAAAATTCGGGTCGAATTTTCTTTAAGGGGGAGTGAGTGTAACGACCCCAAAATCCGTCTTTATTTATTTTATATTTTATTTATATTTTTGGGATTTTTTTAATTTAAAATTATGTGCGCATTTTATGTGTTGCATCATATTTCATAATTTGCACATCTTGATTGATTCTTTGTGTTAGTTGTAACAAGTGTTAAGGGAGTTAATTATTTAAGTTGAAACCTTAGGATCCTTATTTAAAAAATATAACTTTAGGGGTTTATGTGTTAAAAGTGAAAGTGGAGGGGCTTAAATGAAAATTGAAATTAGTAAAACCCACCCTTATCTCCCCCTCCCTCTCCCTGCGTCTCCCACACACACACACATTCACCAACTTTCCTTTGTTTTGCTACCTCCATTGTTGAAGAAGAAGATAAGGTAAGGTTTCTTCATTTTTAATTTTCCTTCTTTTAATTTACTACTCCATTTTCAAATCTAAAAATATATAAATGTTCAGGGTGTTGAGTAGGCCATTTCTACCGGGTCAAATATTATTTTCTTGACACTTTTCCGAAAAATAGGTAAGTTACTAATCCCCCTTTTAAATGTTAAAATGGTCATAAACATGCTTTATATGCTTAATATGTTGGAAAAAGGATGTTTTAGTATACTTTTATATACTTGTAATTTGGGACAGAGGGAGTAGTAAAACTTGTTATAGACTTGTTATTTGTGGGAAATGGGTATAGTAGTTTTGGTTTTGGGGGAGTATGAGAGGATGCAACATTATATATGCTTTATATGTTATACTCCTACTCGTGGGACGGTAAAATAATACCTTTAGTTAAATGTTAAATAAATGTATTATAAAATTATACTATTACTTATGGGACGGGGAAAGAAGTGAAAGTATCCTAAAGTGGGTATATTAGTATATTAAAAATTATAATGATACTTGTGAAACAGAGGGAGTAGTAATAATTTGTTGCATGTGGAAATGTTAATACAAATGGGTGTTGTAGTATTGTGAAAGTATAGTAATGTTATTGTACCTAATAAAATGGATATAAACATGTTATATATGCCTAGTAAGTTGTGAAATAATATTTTGGGGTATGTTTTTTTATACTTGTAAATTTGGGACAGAAGGAGTAGTAGGAAAATGGTTCTTGTTGGGTGTTAGAATTGTTTAAAGACTGAATTTGTAGTCTTTGTATTAGTTGCAAATGTTAAGTGTTACAAGTACAAGTAATTTTGGGTTGTGAAACGAAAGGAGTGAACTTTGGTTAAGTTTTGGTCTGCCAGGTGATGTGGGCGGCCGCCCAAAAAGGGCGTGCGGCCGCACATCTATCTGAAGGGTTTTCTTCTTGGAACAGAGTATTTTGGGCGGCCGCACAGCCCCGTTTGGGCGACCGCCCAGTCATCTGAAAAAGTTGAGAGTTTTCAAACCAAGGGATTGAGAGGTCAATCGTGGTCTAGGTTTTGGGTAGTGTTCTAAAGTAGTTAGATGGTTGATGTGGATCACTAAAGTGGTAGAATTGGTTCCTTTGTGAACACAAGTGTTGTGAAATGTTAGTAATTGATTAAGTGAGCATTGTTGAACACTTTGTAATGTGTTGGAATAGTTCATCTTCTTGATGTGTTTGGCATGATTCCCTACATTGGAATCATTGTCCCTGATTGTCGTTTAAGCAAGTATTTCTATGTGGTGCTTGCGTGTAAAGTCCAGCTGGTACTTTTGTGTGTGTTTGGGCAGTGATAGGGATTATAATGGTCTCACGAGCCAAGTACATTATAAGGCTCCTATCATTGGTTTCTCATTTTTAACCCCCTTCCTTAGGCCAAATGTTGGGCACTTTGGGGTTATGACTTTGTGTCATTTTCCCCGTTGTTGTTGTTGTTGTTGTTTGGTTCCGGAACCCGTTTCAGCTCTTCGATGCTGCTCAGTTGATGCCTCTCAGATGGCTATTGTTTGGTTTGAGAACCTTGGCTCAGTATCCACGTATGAGTGTTTATTTCCGCTTTATGTGTTGTATGATGAGTTGGTCGTTATTTCCAACCGGTATGGGACGGTTGGCGATAGGGAGCCTCTCATATTATGTGCTATATGCTATATGATCATTTGTGGTATAGTTCCGTTATGTTTCTCATATTAGCATGTAATGTAGTTGCATTTTAGTAACTTACTGAGATTTATTCTCACCCCTTATTTGTTTACCGTTTTAGATAAGAAGGAGTCCAGGGAATAGGTCACAGCACAGGGAGGACGTCGGTAAAGAGATCTTTGGTAAGACTTTTGGGAAGTGATGTGTATAAAGGATACATTATGTAAATGTAATACCTTTAGGGTAGTGTACCCGTGACTCAGTTATTTGTATCGTCTCTTTTAGTAGGTGTTCGTGTTTGTAAATTTTATAAGTAAAGTTTGTTATAGCCAAGTGGCTAAGTACTCATTTGAGAAAGTTTGTTTTGTGACTTAAAGTCATGTTTTGGTAACGTGTTGGTTGTGTGAACCTTTTTATGAAAATATATTTCGAAAAATTTTCTTAGAGTTGCTTTACGACGTCTTCCTCGCGTGTCCCGGGAGTGGGGCCAAGTAGGACCACGGGTCGGGGCGCGACAGTTGGTATCAGAGCTAGGTTGTAGATGGTCTAGAATGACTAAATGACCTAGGAGGGTAGTTGTGTATAGGGTAAGTAACGTTGAGAGTTTTATGCAGGTACTTATTGAAAATGGTTGGCACCGAAGGGAATCAGTCAGGGCCTTCAGGGTCAGGTAACGCTATAGAAGAGGTTCGAGCACTGTTCCAAGGTATGTTTGAAGCTGTCATGAAAATCATTGACGATATAGAGGAGCATAAAACCAAGATTGAAACCTCAGATGTGACAAAACGAGGAGAACAGGTAAAACCTCAACCCCAGCGTGGAGATAGTAGAGAATATCAAGGAACACCTTCGCAAGCTAGGGCATCTTTTCAAGGGCCGCATAATAGAGGAACTCGAAGTAAACGAGTATGTAACTACTGTCAAAGGATGGGACATTTAGAAGAAAAATGTTGGAAGAAGCAAGGCAAATGTTTGAGTTGTGGTCAGTTGGGTCACTTTCAGAAGAGTTGCTTTAGATTTAAGAATCAGTTATCGGGAAGTGCAGCTGGGTCATCTCGGGGCCAAAAGAGGGATGCTTCAGGAAAGGTTAAGGTGCAAGATCGTGTTTCTTCCATCAATCAACAACAGATTTCAGATTCTTCTAATGTGACTGGAGGTATAATTTCTATGGCTAGTTTGAGAGCACACACACTTATAGACCCTGGCTCTTCGCATACTTGTGTGTTTGGGCATTGTGCTTCTTGATTGCATGTGTCTTCTGAGTCTTTACCTTATGTGTTAGATGTGTCTTCCTAAGGGGGAGTGTTAGAGGACCGATAAAGTGTCGTATACTTGTTATGTGCGTATTCATGGGCATGTTTTATTTGCCGGTTTAGTGATGTTGTCATCACAAGATTTTGATGTTATGGTGGTGGAATTTTATATGCTAGTGTGTTTTAGTTAAGCATGGTATATATATGTGTTTAGCTTTCATGCTATTTAGCATTAAGAAATTTGTAAATTGTTGTTGCAAGCTTGTGCCTGGTAGTTGGTTTATGGAGTTAGTAGTGAAAAATTTGCATTTAAATTGAAAGATATCTTTTCCTTGTGAGATCTTTAAATTTATTTCCCTTGAGTGGTACTTGTTCTTGAGGAGAACCTTGGGTGATCTTGAGTGTTTGGGTGCTATGTTTGAGCAACATCAGAGATCAGTAATTGTTTAGTGATTGATTTGAAGTGATTATCATTTGTTGAGAATTTTAGTTGAGTATATTTCAAAGATGGCTTTTATATCGGGTATGGACATCATGAATGGTGGTTATATAGTTTGAATTCTCACCTGCTTCAGTGGTATTGTTGGATACGTTGAATTGTATAAGTAATCCTAGTCTGAGTTCTTTGAGAGCGGTAGCAGTTTGTAAAATCAGGGTAGAATGTCTTCATGTTAGAGGATATATTATTTTGAGGAAAGTTTCAACTCAGGCATAGGGTTGAGGATTTATTGATGGATTTCTAAGGTAGCTACATTGTTAACTACATAACACAGAAAGATGCACTATCTCGATGGATTGGTAAGAGTGAACGAGTTTAATTGTTGCGAGTGTTAATTGATGAATCGAGAGTTGATGACAACTTCAGTATTGATATTGCTTAATGGATTTAACTAGTACTACAGTTATCTAGAGGATATGATTAGTGTTACTAATTTCTATGGATATGTCAATCTTACCCTTATAGTGGATTTGATAAATTCATTATTCATAGAGATGCCTTAAAGAGTGATTGAGATGTTCATTGCTTCAGGATGGTACGGTAACAATGTGTGCTTTGAGAAGATTGATTCATTATCAACAAAATTATCCTACCCATAAATTGAGATTTATTGCGATTATACATCCATTGCATTAGTGAATGACTTTGATGGAGTTAGATTTGAAGTGTTTACCATATTATATCATCGGGAAAGGTATTGTGTTAGAGGATTCATTGACTTATAGTTCATGGGTGATAAAACTAAATGGGAATGTTAGAGGAATTAACACTTTGGAGTCTTCGTGAGTTGAGACATGGTGTGAATTTGCGATTGTGAAAGCTTTAAATTTCTACTTCATTGAATAATATCAACTATCGAAAATTACTCGTGGAATGAATAATGACAGACAATAAGATTTTGTTCGTGGCTAGTGATGGAATTTTAACTTCTATAGCAGAGTATGTAGTCAACACTTAGTGGAATTAAACATGTATAACGGAGTTCAACTATAGATACTTGAAGGGATACACAAGACCAATTTAATTATGAATCCAAGTAGAAGTAGAGTATTGAGATAAATTCGAGGAGTTACCTTTAATTGTTTGATGCGAGGAATTCTAAGTATTCAACTAAGTCCTTGAGTTGTGAATAATCTGGAAGTAAATTATCAGTTGTCAGTTATTTGTTCAGAAGATAGTTCGATTTCATGGGATGTCTACGAGCATGGTAATAGATATGGGTTCCTTATTTACATCTTGGTTTTGGCAAGCATTTCAGAAGGCCTGGGGTTCGGAATTGAGACTTAGTATGACTTTCACCCTCAGTCAGATGGTCAGTTAGAAATAACCATTCAGATTCTTGAGAACTTATTTAGTTGATTCTAAGAATTCGAGGGATATACCTTTACTTCTCGTGGAATTGTTTAATATGTCAGTTCTTTTGAGATTTTGGAAAGAGCTAGAGGTTGAGTTTATCGTCTTGTGTTACTTCCTTCTCTTGACGAGGTTGATAATGAGTTCCATGTGTTGATGCCACGCAATTGTGTTTATGATTCTTCTCCGATATGTCTTGTCCGAGGTTCCCGAGGATATGAACCAAGTATGTCTTACGAGGAGCATCCAGTCCAAGTTATTGATTCAAAGGTTCAAGAATTGCGAACTAAAAGTATTCCTCTTGTGCGAGTTGTGTGGAGGAATCATAATGTGGAAGAGTCAACTTGTGAGCTTCGGGAGGAGATCGAGAGGAAGTATCCTTGGTTGTTTGAGGGTTGAGGTAAGTAATCTTAAAAATTCGGGTCGAATTTTCTTTAAGGGGGAGTGAGTGTAACGACCCCAAAATCCGTCTTTATTTATTTTATATTTTATTTTATATTTTGGGATTTTTTTTAATTTAAAATTATGTGCGCATTTTATGTGTTGCATCATATTTCATAATTTGCACATCTTGATTGATTCTTTGTGTTAGTTGTAACAAGTGTTAAGGGAGTTAATTATTTAAGTTGAAACCTTAGGATCCTTATTTAAAAAAATATAACTTTAGGGGTTTATGTGTTAAAAGTGAAAGTGGAGGGGCTTAAATGAAAAATTGAAATTAGTAAAACCCACCCTTATCTCCCCCTCCCTCTCCCTGCGTCTCCCACACACACACACATTCACCAACTTTCCTTTGTTTTGCTACCTCCATTGTTGAAGAAAGAAGATAAGGTAAGGTTTCTTCATTTTTAATTTTCCTTCTTTTAATTTACTACTCCATTTTCAAATCTAAAAATATATAAATGTTCAGGGTGTTGAGTAGGCCATTTCTACCGGGTCAAATATTATTTTCTTGACACTTTTCCGAAAAATAGGTAAGTTACTAATCCCCCTTTTAAATGTTAAAATGGTCATAAACATGCTTTATATGCTTAATATGTTGGAAAAAGGATGTTTTAGTATACTTTTTATATACTTATAAATTTGGGACAGAGGGAGTAGTAAAACTTGTTATAGACTTGTTATTTGTGGGAAATGGGTATAGTAGTTTTGGTTTTGGGGAGTATGAGAGGATGCAACATTATATATGCTTTATATGTTATACTCCTACTCGTGGGACGGTAAAATAATACCTTTAGTTAAATGTTAAATAAATGTATTATAAAATTATACTATTACTTATGGGACGGGGAAAGAAGTGAAAGTATCCTAAAGTGGGTATATTAGTATATTAAAAATTATAATGATACTTGTGAAACAGAGGGAGTAGTAATAATTTGTTGCATGTGGAAATGTTAATACAAATGGGTGTTGTAGTATTGTGAAAGTATAGTAATGTTATTGTACCTAATAAAATGGATATAAACATGTTATATATGCCTAGTAAGTTGTGAAATAATATTTTGGGGTATGTTTTTTTTATACTTGTAAATTTGGGACAGAAGGAGTAGTAGGAAAATGGTTCTTGTTGGGTGTTAGAATTGTTTAAAGACTGAATTTGTAGTCTTTGTATTAGTTGCAAATGTTAAGTGTTACAAGTACAAGTAATTTTGGGTGTGAAACGAAAGGAGTGAACTTTGGTTAAGTTTTGGTCTGCCAGGTGATGTGGGCGGCCGCCCAAAAAGGGCGTGCGGCCGCACATCTATCTGAAGGTTTTTCTTCTTGGAACAGAGTATTTTGGGCGGCCGCACAGCCCCGTTTGGGCGACCGCCCAGTCATCTGAAAAAGTTGAGAGTTTTCAAACCAAGGGATTGAGAGGTCAATCGTGGTCTAGGTTTTGGGTAGTGTTCTAAAGTAGTTAGATGGTTGATGTGGATCACTAAAGTGGTAGAATTGGTTCCTTTGTGAACACAAGTGTTGTGAAATGTTAGTAATTGATTAAGTGAGCATTGTTGAACACTTTGTAATGTGTTGAATAGTTCATCTTCTTGATGTGTTTGGCATGATTCCCTACATTGGAATCATTGTCCCTGATTGTCGTTTAAGCAAGTATTTCTATGTGGTGCTTGCGTGTAAAGTCCAGCTGGTACTTTTGTGTGTGTTTGGGCAGTGATAGGGATTATAATGGTCTCACGAGCCAAGTACATTATAAGGCTCCTATCATTGGTTTCTCATTTTTAACCCCCTTCCTTAGGCCAAATGTTGGGCACTTTGGGTTATGACTTTGTGTCATTTTCCCCGTTGTTGTTGTTGTTGTTGTTTGGTTCCGGAACCCGTTTCAGCTCTTCGATGCTGCTCAGTTGATGCCTCTCAGATGGCTATTGTTTGGTTTGAGAACCTTGGCTCAGTATCCACGTATGAGTGTTTATTTCCGCTTATGTGTTGTATGATGAGTTGGTCGTTATTTCCAACCGGTATGGGACGGTTGGCGATAGGGAGCCTCTCATATTATGTGCTATATGCTATATGATCATTTGTGGTATAGTTCCGTTATGTTTCTCATATTAGCATGTAATGTAGTTGCATTTTAGTAACTTACTGAGATTTATTCTCACCCCTTATTTGTTTACCGTTTTAGATAAGAAGGAGTCCAGGGAATAGGTCACAGCACAGGGAGGACGTCGGTAAAGAGATCTTTGGTAACACTTTTGGGAAGTGATGTGTATAAAGGATACATTATGTAAATGTAATACCTTTAGGGTAGTGTACCCGTGACTCAGTTATTTGTATCGTCTCTTTTAGTAGGTGTTCGTGTTTGTAAATTTTATAAGTAAAGTTTGTTATAGCCAAGTGGCTAAGTACTCATTTGAGAAAGTTTGTTTTGTGACTTAAAGTCATGTTTTGGTAACGTGTTGGTTGTGTGAACCTTTTTATGAAAATATATTTCGAAAAATTTTCTTAGAGTTGCTTTACGACGTCTTCCTCGCGTGTCCCGGGAGTGGGGCCAAGTAGGACCACGGGTCGGGGCGCGACAGTTGGTATCAGAGCTAGGTTGTAGCTGGTCTAGAATGACTAAATGACCTAGGAGGGTAGTTGTGTATAGGGTAAGTAACGTTGAGAGTTTTATGCAGGTACTTATTAAAAATGGTTGGCACCGAAGGGAATCAGTCAGGGCCTTCAGGGTCAGGTAACGCTATAGAAGAGGTTCGAGCACTGTTCCAAGGTATGTTTGAAGCTGTCATGAAAATCATTGACGATATAGAGGAGCATAAAACCAAGATTGAAACCTCAGATGTGACAAAACGAGGAGAACAGGTAAAACCTCAACCCCAGCGTGGAGATAGTAGAGAATATCAAGGAACACCTTCGCAAGCTAGGGCATCTTTTCAAGGGCCGCATAATAGAGGAACTCGAAGTAAACGAGTATGTAACTACTGTCAAAGGATGGGACATTTAGAAGAAAAAATGTTGGAAGAAGCAAGGCAAATGTTTGAGTTGTGGTCAGTTGGGTCACTTTCAGAAGAGTTGCTTTAGATTTAAGAATCAGTTATCGGGAAGTGCAGCTGGGTCATCTCGGGGCCAAAAGAGGGATGCTTCAGGAAAGGTTAAGGTGCAAGATCGTGTTTCTTCCATCAATCAACAACAGATTTCAGATTCTTCTAATGTGACTGGAGGTATAATTTCTATGGCTAGTTTGAGAGCACACACACTTATAGACCCTGGCTCTTCGCATACTTGTGTGTTTGGGCATTGTGCTTCTTGATTGCATGTGTCTTCTGAGTCTTTACCTTATGTGTTAGATGTGTCTTCCTAAGGGGGAGTGTTAGAGGACCGATAAAGTGTCGTATACTTGTTATGTGCGTATTCATGGGCATGTTTTATTTGCCGGTTTAGTGATGTTGTCATCACAAGATTTTGATGTTATGGTGGTGGAATTTTATATGCTAGTGTGTTTTAGTTAAGCATGGTATATATATGTGTTTAGCTTTCATGCTATTTAGGCATTAAGAAATTTGTAAATTGTTGTTGCAAGCTTGTGCCTGGTAGTTGGTTTATGGAGTTAGTAGTGAAAAATTTGCATTTAAATTGAAAGATATCTTTTCCTTGTGAGATCTTAAATTTATTTCCCTTGAGTGGTACTTGTTCTTGAGGAGAACCTTGGGTGATCTTGAGTGTTTGGGTGCTATGTTTGAGCAACATCAGAGATCAGTAATTGTTTAGTGATTGATTTGAAGTGATTATCATTTGTTGAGAATTTTAGTTGAGTATATTTCAAAGATGGCTTTTATATCGGGTATGGACATCATGAATGGTGGTTATATAGTTTGAATTCTCACCTGCTTCAGTGGTATTGTTGGATACGTTGAATTGTATAAGTAATCCTAGTCTGAGTTCTTTGAGAGCGGTAGCAGTTTGTAAAATCAGGGTAGAATGTCTTCATGTTAGAGGATATATTATTTTGAGGAAAGTTTCAACTCAGGCATAGGGTTGAGGATTTATTGATGGATTTCTAAGGTAGCTACATTGTTAACTACATAACACAGAAAGATGCACTATCTCGATGGATTGGTAAGAGTGAACGAGTTTAATTGTTGCGAGTGTTAATTGATGAATCGAGAGTTGATGACAACTTCAGTATTGATATTGCTTAATGGATTTAACTAGTACTACAGTTATCTAGAGGATATGATTAGTGTTACTAATTTCTATTGGATATGTCAATCTTACCCTTATAGTGGATTTGATAAATTCATTATTCATAGAGATGCCTTAAAGAGTGATTGAGATGTTCATTGCTTCAGGATGGTACGGTAACAATGTGTGCTTTGAGAAGATTGATTCATTATCAACAAAATTATCCTACCCATAAATTGAGATTTATTGCGATTATACATCCATTGCATTAGTGAATGACTTTGATGGAGTTAGATTTGAAGTGTTTACCATATTATATCATCGGGAAAGGTATTGTGTTAGAGGATTCATTGACTTATAGTTCATGGGTGATAAAACTAAATGGGGAATGTTAGAGGAATTAACACTTTGGAGTCTTCGTGAGTTGAGACATGGTGTGAATTTGCGATTGTGAAAGCTTTAAATTTCCACTTCATTGAATAATATCAACTATCGAAAATTACTCGTGGAATGAATAATGACAGACAATAAGATTTTGTTCGTGGCTAGTGATGGAATTTTAACTTCTATAGCAGAGTATGTAGTCAACACTTAGTGGAATTAAACATGTATAACGGAGTTCAACTATAGATACTTGAAGGGATACACAAGACCAATTTAATTATGAATCCAAGTAGAAGTAGAGTATTGAGATAAATTCGAGGAGTTACCTTTAATTGTTTGATGCGAGGAATTCTAAGTATTCAACTAAGTCCTTGAGTTGTGAATAATCTGGAAGTAAATTATCAGTTGTCAGTTATTTGTTCAGAAGATAGTTCGATTTCATGGGATGTCTACGAGCATGGTAATAGATATGGGTTCCTTATTTACATCTTGGTTTTGGCAAGCATTTCAGAAGGCCTGGGGTTCGGAATTGAGACTTAGTATGACTTTCACCCTCAGTCAGATGGTCAGTTAGAAATAACCATTCAGATTCTTGAGAACTTATTTAGTTGATTCTAAGAATTCGAGGGATATACCTTTACTTCTCGTGGAATTGTTTAATATGTCAGTTCTTTTGAGATTTTGGAAAGAGCTAGAGGTTGAGTTTATCGTCTTGTGTTACTTCCTTCTCTTGACGAGGTTGATAATGAGTTCCATGTGTTGATGCCACGCAATTGTGTTTATGATTCTTCTCCGATATGTCTTGTCCGAGGTTCCCGAGGATATTGAACCAAGTATGTCTTACGAGGAGCATCCAGTCCAAGTTATTGATTCAAAGGTTCAAGAATTGCGAACTAAAAGTATTCCTCTTGTGCGAGTTGTGTGGAGGAATCATAATGTGGAAGAGTCAACTTGTGAGCTTCGGGAGGAGATCGAGAGGAAGTATCCTTGGTTGTTTGAGGGTTGAGGTAAGTAATCTTAAAAATTCGGGTCGAATTTTCTTTAAGGGGGAGTGAGTGTAACGACCCCAAAATCCGTCTTTATTTATTTTATATTTTATTTTATATTTGGGATTTTTTTAATTTAAAATTATGTGCGCATTTTATGTGTTGCATCATATTTCATAATTTGCACATCTTGATTGATTCTTTGTGTTAGTTGTAACAAGTGTTAAGGGAGTTAATTATTTAAGTTGAAACCTTAGGATCCTTATTTAAAAAAATATAACTTTAGGGGTTTATGTGTTAAAAGTGAAAGTGGAGGGGCTTAAATGAAAAATTGAAATTAGTAAAACCCACCCTTATCTCCCCTCCCTCTCCCTGCGTCTCCCACACACACACACATTCACCAACTTTCCTTTGTTTTGCTACCTCCATTGTTGAAGAAAGAAGATAAGGTAAGGTTTCTTCATTTTTAATTTTCCTTCTTTTAATTTACTACTCCATTTTCAAATCTAAAAATATATAAATGTTCAGGGTGTTGAGTAGGCCATTTCTACCGGGTCAAATATTATTTTCTTGACACTTTTCCGAAAAATAGGTAAGTTACTAATCCCCCTTTTAAATGTTAAAATGGTCATAAACATGCTTTATATGCTTAATATGTTGGAAAAAGGATGTTTTAGTATACTTTTTATATACTTGTAAATTTGGGACAGAGGGAGTAGTAAAACTTGTTATAGACTTGTTATTTGTGGGAAATGGGTATAGTAGTTTTGGTTTTGGGGGAGTATGAGAGGATGCAACATTATATATGCTTTATATGTTATACTCCTACTCGTGGGACGGTAAAATAATACCTTTAGTTAAATGTTAAATAAATGTATTATAAAATTATACTATTACTTATGGGACGGGGAAAGAAGTGAAAGTATCCTAAAGTGGGTATATTAGTATATTAAAAATTATAATGATACTTGTGAAACGAGGGAGTAGTAATAATTTTGTTGCATGTGGAAATGTTAATACAAATGGGTGTTGTAGTATTGTGAAAGTATAGTAATGTTATTGTACCTAATAAAATGGATATAAACATGTTATATATGCCTAGTAAGTTGTGAAATAATATTTTGGGGTATGTTTTTTTATACTTGTAAATTTGGGACAGAAGGAGTAGTAGGAAAATGGTTCTTGTTGGGTGTTAGAATTGTTTAAAGACTGAATTTGTAGTCTTTGTATTAGTTGCAAATGTTAAGTGTTACAAGTACAAGTAATTTTGGGTTGTGAAACGAAAGGAGTGAACTTTGGTTAAGTTTTGGTCTGCCAGGTGATGTGGGCGGCCGCCCAAAAAGGGCGTGCGGCCGCACATCTATCTGAAGGGTTTTCTTCTCTTGGAACAGAGTATTTTGGGCGGCCGCACAGCCCCGTTTGGGCGACCGCCCAGTCATCTGAAAAAGTTGAGAGTTTTCAACCAAGGGATTGAGAGGTCAATCGTGGTCTAGGTTTTGGGTAGTGTTCTAAAGTAGTTAGATGGTTGATGTGGATCACTAAAGTGGTAGAATTGGTTCCTTTGTGAACACAAGTGTTGTGAAATGTTAGTAATTGATTAAGTGAGCATTGTTGAACACTTTGTAATGTGTTGGAATAGTTCATCTTCTTGATGTGTTTGGCATGATTCCCTACATTGGAATCATTGTCCCTGATTGTCGTTTAAGCAAGTATTTCTATGTGGTGCTTGCGTGTAAAGTCCAGCTGGTACTTTTGTGTGTGTTTGGGCAGTGATAGGGATTATAATGGTCTCACGAGCCAAGTACATTATAAGGCTCCTATCATTGGTTTCTCCATTTTTAACCCCCTTCCTTAGGCCAAATGTTGGGCACTTTGGGTTATGACTTTGTGTCATTTTCCCCGTTGTTGTTGTTGTTGTTGTTTGGTTCCGGAACCCGTTTCAGCTCTTCGATGCTGCTCAGTTGATGCCTCTCAGATGGCTATTGTTTGGTTTGAGAACCTTGGCTCAGTATCCACGTATGAGTGTTTATTTCCGCTTTATGTGTTGTATGATGAGTTGGTCGTTATTTCCAACCGGTATGGGACGGTTGGCGATAGGGAGCCTCTCATATTATGTGCTATATGCTATATGATCATTGTGGTATAGTTCCGTTATGTTTCTCATATTAGCATGTAATGTAGTTGCATTTTAGTAACTTACTGAGATTTATTCTCACCCCTTATTTGTTTACCGTTTTAGATAAGAAGGAGTCCAGGGAATAGGTCACAGCACAGGGAGGACGTCGGTAAAGAGATCTTTGGTAAGACTTTTGGGAAGTGATGTGTATAAAGGATACATTATGTAAATGTAATACCTTTAGGGTAGTGTACCCGTGACTCAGTTATTTGTATCGTCTCTTTTAGTAGGTGTTCGTGTTTGTAAATTTTATAAGTAAAGTTTGTTATAGCCAAGTGGCTAAGTACTCATTTGAGAAAGTTTGTTTTGTGACTTAAAGTCATGTTTTGGTAACGTGTTGGTTGTGTGAACCTTTTTATGAAAATATATTTCGAAAAATTTTCTTAGAGTTGCTTTACGACGTCTTCCTCGCGTGTCCCGGGAGTGGGGCCAAGTAGGACCACGGGTCGGGGCGCGACAGTTGGTATCAGAGCTAGGTTGTAGCTGGTCTAGAATGACTAAATGACCTAGGAGGGTAGTTGTGTATAGGGTAAGTAACGTTGAGAGTTTTATGCAGGTACTTATTGAAAATGGTTGGCACCGAAGGGAATCAGTCAGGGCCTTCAGGGTCAGGTAACGCTATAGAAGAGGTTCGAGCACTGTTCCAAGGTATGTTTGAAGCTGTCATGAAAATCATTGACGATATAGAGGAGCATAAAACCAAGATTGAAACCTCAGATGTGACAAAACGAGGAGAACAGGTAAAACCTCAACCCCAGCGTGGAGATAGTAGAGAATATCAAGGAACACCTTCGCAAGCTAGGGCATCTTTTCAAGGGCCGCATAATAGAGGAACTCGAAGTAAACGAGTATGTAACTACTGTCAAAGGATGGGACATTTAGAAGAAAAATGTTGGAAGAAGCAAGGCAAATGTTTGAGTTGTGGTCAGTTGGGTCACTTTCAGAAGAGTTGCTTTAGATTTAAGAATCAGTTATCGGGAAGTGCAGCTGGGTCATCTCGGGGCCAAAAGAGGGATGCTTCAGGAAAGGTTAAGGTGCAAGATCGTGTTTCTTCCATCAATCAACAACAGATTTCAGATTCTTCTAATGTGACTGGAGGTATAATTTCTATGTCTAGTTTGAGAGCACACACACTTATAGACCCTGGCTCTTCGCATACTTGTGTGTTTGGGCATTGTGCTTCTTGATTGCATGTGTCTTCTGAGTCTTTACCTTATGTGTTAGATGTGTCTTCCTAAGGGGGAGTGTTAGAGGACCGATAAAGTGTCGTATACTTGTTATGTGCGTATTCATGGGCATGTTTTATTTGCCGGTTTAGTGATGTTGTCATCACAAGATTTTGATGTTATGGTGGTGGAATTTTATATGCTAGTGTGTTTTAGTTAAGCATGGTATATATATGTGTTTAGCTTTCATGCTATTTAGGCATTAAGAAATTTGTAAATTGTTGTTGCAAGCTTGTGCCTGGTAGTTGGTTTATGGAGTTAGTAGTGAAAAATTTGCATTTAAATTGAAAGATATCTTTTCCTTGTGAGATCTTAAATTTATTTCCCTTGAGTGGTACTTGTTCTTGAGGAGAACCTTGGGTGATCTTGAGTGTTTGGGTGCTATGTTTGAGCAACATCAGAGATCAGTAATTGTTTAGTGATTGATTTGAAGTGATTATCATTTGTTGAGAATTTTAGTTGAGTATATTTCAAAGATGGCTTTTATATCGGGTATGGACATCATGAATGGTGGTTATATAGTTTGAATTCTCACCTGCTTCAGTGGTATTGTTGGATACGTTGAATTGTATAAGTAATCCTAGTCTGAGTTCTTTGAGAGCGGTAGCAGTTTGTAAAATCAGGGTAGAATGTCTTCATGTTAGAGGATATATTATTTTGAGGAAAGTTTCAACTCAGGCATAGGGTTGAGGATTTATTGATGGATTTCTAAGGTAGCTACATTGTTAACTACATAACACAGAAAGATGCACTATCTCGATGGATTGGTAAGAGTGAACGAGTTTAATTGTTGCGAGTGTTAATTGATGAATCGAGAGTTGATGACAACTTCAGTATTGATATTGCTTAATGGATTTAACTAGTACTACAGTTATCTAGAGGATATGATTAGTGTTACTAATTTCTATTGGATATGTCAATCTTACCCTTATAGTGGATTTGATAAATTCATTATTCATAGAGATGCCTTAAAGAGTGATTGAGATGTTCATTGCTTCAGGATGGTACGGTAACAATGTGTGCTTTGAGAAGATTGATTCATTATCAACAAAATTATCCTACCCATAAATTGAGATTTATTGCGATTATACATCCATTGCATTAGTGAATGACTTTGATGGAGTTAGATTTGAAGTGTTTACCATATTATATCATCGGGAAAGGTATTGTGTTAGAGGATTCATTGACTTATAGTTCATGGGTGATAAAACTAAATGGGAATGTTAGAGGAATTAACACTTTGGAGTCTTCGTGAGTTGAGACATGGTGTGAATTTGCGATTGTGAAAGCTTTAAATTTCTACTTCATTGAATAATATCAACTATCGAAAATTACTCGTGGAATGAATAATGACAGACAATAAGATTTTGTTCGTGGCTAGTGATGGAATTTTAACTTCTATAGCAGAGTATGTAGTCAACACTTAGTGGAATTAAACATGTATAACGGAGTTCAACTATAGATACTTGAAGGGATACACAAGACCAATTTAATTATGAATCCAAGTAGAAGTAGAGTATTGAGATAAATTCGAGGAGTTACCTTTAATTGTTTGATGCGAGGAATTCTAAGTATTCAACTAAGTCCTTGAGTTGTGAATAATCTGGAAGTAAATTATCAGTTGTCAGTTATTTGTTCAGAAGATAGTTCGATTTCATGGGATGTCTACGAGCATGGTAATAGATATGGGTTCCTTATTTACATCTGGTTTTGGCAAGCATTTCAGAAGGCCTGGGGTTCGGAATTGAGACTTAGTATGACTTTCACCCTCAGTCAGATGGTCAGTTAGAAATAACCATTCAGATTCTTGAGAACTTATTTAGTTGATTCTAAGAATTCGAGGGATATACCTTTACTTCTCGTGAATTGTTTAATATGTCAGTTCTTTTTGAGATTTTGGAAAGAGCTAGAGGTTGAGTTTATCGTCTTGTGTTACTTCCTTCTCTTGACGAGGTTGATAATGAGTTCCATGTGTTGATGCCACGCAATTGTGTTATGATTCTTCTCCGATATGTCTTGTCCGAGGTTCCCGAGGATATTGAACCAAGTATGTCTTACGAGGAGCATCCAGTCCAAGTTATTGATTCAAAGTTTCAAGAATTGCGAACTAAAAGTATTCTCTTGTGCGAGTTGTGTGGAGGAATCATAATGTGGAAGAGTCAACTTGTGAGCTTCGGGAGGAGATCGAGAGGAAGTATCCTTGGTTGTTTGAGGTTGAGGTAAGTAATCTAAAAATTCGGGTCGAATTTTCTTTAAGGGGGAGTGAGTGTAACGACCCCAAAATCCGTCTTTATTTATTTTATATTTTATTTTATATTTTGGGATTTTTTTATTTAAAATTATGTGCGCATTTTATGTGTTGCATCATATTTCATAATTTGCACATTCATTTGATTCTTCTTTGTGTTAGTTGTAACAAGTGTTAAGGGAGTTAATTATTTAAGTGAAACCTAGGATCCTTATTTAAAAAAATATAACTTTAGGGGTTTAGTGTTAAAAGTGAAAGTGGAGGGCTTAAATGAAAATTGAAATTAGTAAAACCCACCCTTATCTCCCCCTCCCTCTCCCTGCGTCTCCCACACACACACCTTCACCAACTTTCCTTTGTTTTGCTACCTCCATTGTTGAAGAAAGAAGATAAGGTAAGGTTCTTCATTTTTAATTTCCCTTCTTTTAATTTACTACTCCATTTTCAAATCTAAAAATATATAAATGTTCAGGGTGTTGAGTAGGCCATTTCTACCGGGTCAAATATTATTTTCTTGACACTTTTCCCGAAAAATAGGTAAGTTACTAATCCCCCTTTTAAATGTTAAAATGGTCATAAACATGCTTTATATGCTTAATATGTTTTGAAAAAGGATGTTTTAGTATACTTTTTATATACTTGTAAATTTGGGACAGAGGGAGTAGTAAAACTTGTTATAGACTTGTTATTTGTGGGAAATGGGTATAGTAGTTTTGGTTTTGGGGGAGTATGAGAGGATGCAACATTATATATGCTTTATATGTTATACTCCTACTCGTGGGACGGTAAAAATAATACCTTTAGTTAAATGTTAAATAAATGTATTATAAATTATACTATTACTTATGGGACGGGGAAAGAAGTGAAAGTATCCTAAAGTGGGTATATTAGTATATTAAAAATTATAATGATACTTGTGAAACGGAGGGAGTAGTAATAATTTGTTGCATGTGGAATGTTAATACAAATGGGTGTTGTAGTATTGTGAAAGTATAGTAATGTTATTGTACCTAATAAACGGATATAACACATGTTATATATGCCTAGTAAGTTGTGAAATAATATTTTGGGGTATGTTTTTTTTATACTTGTAAATTTGGGACAGAAGGAGTAGTATGAAAATGGTTCTTGTTGGGTGTTAGAATTGTTTAAAGACTGAATTGTAGTCTTTGTATTAGTTGCAAATGTTAAGTGTTACAAGTACAAGTAATTTTGGGTTGTGAAACGAAAGGAGTGAACTTTGGTTAAGTTTTGGTCTGCCAGGTGATGTGGGCGGCCGCCCAAAAAGGGCGTGCGGCCGCACATCTATCTGAAGGGTTTTCTTCTTGGAACAGAGTATTTTGGGCGGCCGCACAGCCCCGTTTGGGCGACCGCCCAGTCATCTGAAAAGTTGAGAGTTTTCAAACCAAGGGATTGAGAGGTCAATCGTGGTCTAGGTTTTGGGTAGTGTTCTAAAGTAGTTAGATGGTTGATGTGGATCACTAAAGTGGTAGAATTGGTTCCTTTGTGAACACAAGTGTTGTGAAATGTTAGTATTAATTAAGTGAGCATTGTTGAACACTTTGTAATGTGTTGGAATAGTTCATCTTCTTGATGTGTTTGGCATGATTCCCTACATTGGAATCATTGTCCCTGATTGTCGTTTAAGCAAGTATTTCTATGTGGTGCTTGCGTGTAAAGTCCAGCTGGTACTTTTGTGTGTGTTTGGGCAGTGATAGGGATTATAATGGTCTCACGAGCCAAGTACATTATAAGGCTCCTATCATTGGTTTCCCATTTTTAACCCCCTTCCTTAGGCTAGCCAAAGTTGGGCACTTTGGGTTATGACTTTGTGTCATTTTTCCCGTTGTTGTTGTTGTTGTTGTTTTGTTCCGGAACCCGTTTCAGCTCTTCGATGCTGCTCAGTTGATGCCTCTCAGATGGCTATTGTTTGGTTTGAGAACCTTGGCTCAGTATCCACGTATGAGTGTTTATTCAGCTTTATGTGTTGTATGATGAGTTGGTCGTTATTTCCAACCGGTATGGGACGGTTGGCGATAGGGCCTCTCATATTATGTGCTATATGCTATATGATCATTTGTGGTATTGTTTCGTTATGTTTCTCATATTAGCATGTAATGTAGTTGCATTTTAGTAACTTACTGAGATTTATTCTCACCCCTTATTTGTTTACCGTTTTAGATAAGAAGGAGTCCAGGGAATAGGTCACAGCACAGGGAGGACGTCGGTAAAGAGATCTTTGTAAGACTTTTGGGAAGTGATGTGTATAAAGGATACATTATGTAAATGTAATACCTTTAGGGTAGTGTACCGTGACTCAGTTATTTGTATCGTCTTTTTAGTAGGTGTTCGTGTTTGTAAATTTTATAAGTAAAGTTTGTTATAGCCAAGTGGCTAAGTACTCATTTGAGAAAGTTTGTTTTTGTGACTTAAAGTCATGTTTTGGTAACGTGTTGGTTGTGTGAACCTTTTTATGAAAATATATTTCGAAAATTTTCTTAGAGTTGCTTTACGACGTCTTCCTCGCGTGTCCCGGGCGTGGGGCCAAGTAGGACCACGGGTCGGGGCGCGACAATGGGTATCAGAGCTAGGTTGTAGATGGTCTAGAATGACTAAATGACCTAGGAGGGTAGTTGTGTATAGGGTA